>JAOUQZ010000002.1:23265293-23282116 GCA_028564935.1 Neosilurus hyrtlii
CACACACACACACACACACACACACACGCACACACACACACACACACACACACACACACACACACACACATATATATGGTATGTGGGAAAAATAAAAGGACGACAGTTTTATCCCGACAAGCCTGTTTCGTGGTTGCCCCTCATCAGGGGATTTTTTTTTCCTTTTATTTTCCCACATACCATGTATTTCGCTCTACTCCGATGTATTGAGCTCGGTTCTAAGGAAAATCGATATATATATATATATATTTATACTGGCACTATATTACAGGGTAATTATATAATATATATAATACAGGGCTTATTTTGGGACCAGTTCACCCTTTCTTATAATCACAGATGTGTTCCTGATTTGAAGTTGTTTGGATGTGACTATCTGCCAAAAAAATCTCGTAAAGTGAGGGGTTCACAGACATAATCATAGGGTCACTGACTAGACTGGAGCCTACCTGATTTTATCAAACATGGTTTATATTAAAACGAGGTGTTGTGTGAGAGGGACAGAGACTGAAAACCTTTGAAGCAGAAACTCATGACAGGCAGTGAAAGCGAGATGCCTGGTAAGCATCATGCGTAGCTCCAAAGGCAGCGGAAGGTTGGACTGTGTATTAAAGTAAATACAGTTACACTGGACAAAAGTTACATTTTTCCATGTGTGTACACTGTAAGAGTGAAGCCAGTAGCGTTTAACTCTGCGCTGTGTCCTTTACAGTCTGTTCTTTTCAGCCTGAGGTTCGGTGGATGAGATCCCCAAACCCCGCGTTTACTATCAGGTGTGTGTGGCGCAGTGTCTCAGCTTAATCATCATCGTAGTGTGTGTTGTGTGGCTTCTTGTGTTTAAACATTGAAAATCGGTTAGTGTGCACCAAACATAACTTGTGCAAGAAAGCTAAGAATGTGCAATGTGTAATACATGAACCTGATTAAAGTGTCAGGCTGCCTTTGAAATGAGGTCACGGGTCCAAATAAGGTGGAGAACAGCGTCGTCAGTGCATGAGCTGTAACTTACTTAACCGACAGCTCCTTTTTTTGCACTTAATAGAGAGTGACACAAAATAATGGTGTGATCATATCTCCCTTCCTTCACCAGCTGCTTTCTCTCTCTCTCTCTCTCTCTCTCTCTCACACTCACTCACACACACACACACACACACACACACACACACACACACTGGTGCTCTAAGTAGTGTAATTATGTAGCAGACGTAGTCGTACATGCCATTCCAGTACACACAAGCGTGTTTGAAGAATGTGTGTTTGACTTTTGGCGCTGACTGAAAGTTTTCTGCAGCCTAAATATTTAGCTGAAACTTCAGGCACTGAACCAACAACCAGCTCTGAACAGAATGTTTTTGAGGCTTTACCATCACGCTAGTGAGACGATGTCGCACACTTGTGTCAACAGAGAAAATTTGAAGAAATTTGCTTCGTACATAAACAATAAGGTATAATTTAATATTATTTGTTAGTGTTTAAAAGCAGTGATGAACATCTGTGTTGCTTTTTGTGGTCTGTAAGAGGAATAAATTTGTATGAGGTTATGTACCTCTATCCAAGTGTAATGTTTGTGCAAATTTGATTCTTACCCAAACGGTTCCTATCAAACTGCATTTGAAAAAATTGGTGCTTGATTTTCACATTCACTTCTCAGAGAAGCACAAAACTGCATTTACTTACTCCAAATCATTATAACACAGTGTATATACAGCACTTCTCAGTGTTTCCTGTGTTTTTACACACACACACACACACACACACACACACACACACAGAGGTGCAGACAGGTTGAGTACAAAGACTCCACATTGTTTAAGCTGTATTACGTCTCCCAAAGTGATGTACGCGTGAACATCGCTCCTCATGTGTGTTGTACGGTGTGTATAAAGGTTGATCTCATATTCAGATGGAAGAAAAGAACAGGCCTCTGGTGTTTACCTCCATTGCTTTTACTATGAGGCGTGTCTGACTCGAACAGCCTGTGTTGTGTCCATGTAAGAGTTTTGAGTCGTACAGATAACTGGATTGCGGTGTAGTAAAACCTATTCAGTCATTGTTACTGATCCTTTAGTAGTGTGTACTTACAAAGCCTGAACCAACTGAAAATGTACCACAGACGTCTGCGTGTGTTATACAGGAGCAGTCATGCTATTGGATGATCCCTTGTCACATACATCGTGCAGCCAGTATACAACAGAACACTGGACAGATTTCTAAAGCAATCCCGCGTGTGTGTCGTATGAAAACGCCGTCATACTAAAGTACTGGCTTTGGTGAGTGAGGCACAAATGCGACAGGTTGTGGTACTGGTTTATTTAGAGAGAGAGAGAGAGAGAGAGAGATGGATTATGATTGCCTGGGCATGTTGTACCAGATGTTTCCACAAACCCAGCTGTAAAGCTGCTCCGCAAGAAATAGCGACATTTGGAGCCTTTTTGCCGTCTTCAAGGAGAAGTCGGGTCTTTGATGCCTTTCGTGATGATATGATATGTGTGAATCATTTCTGCTGCACTTCCACGATTAGGTAACATGATTAGGTAATGACGAATGTTTTGAACCTTTAAAATGCACACGTGAAAGTGAGCTGGCTCTCTTACATAATAAGCACGCCGCCCTGATTATTCTGGCAGCGGTCCCACTTCTAATTCCCCAAACGAGATGTGTGTTAATACATGCAGGATGTCTGTTTTTTATTCTTCCTCTTTTTTTTTCACCACAGATTGCTGTCTTGCTCCAGTCCTCATTTGCCTGCGTACTAGGATGGGGTAAAAACTGAAGTAGACACCTTGGTCACGTACACCTGTAGCATTGCACTGCCTGCCTGCGACCTCCCCTAACAACAGGTAACCCTTCACAAATCATAAGACAGCGAAAACATTTCAGCGTTTGGACGTGTTTTTAGTTGGGAAGTGCTGAGTCCATCAACTTGTACTGAAATGCTGTCCACCCAGCTGTGTGTCATTGTAAAGTGCTGGAAGTAAATCATTGCTATTTCCTTGAAAACTCACAATAATTTTTAACCAGTATTCATGCTGAAACATAAACAGATGGGTGTTTGTGGTTAAAGAAAGTGTTTTAGGCTGATAAGCAATGACTGATGTGCTGACTATGCCATTGTTTGCGTACGGATGGTTCTTTGCCTCCAGGCAACACTGCCTGGGGTGGAGCGCACTGGATAGTTTAATGCCAACGTCCAGCACACAAATTTCATTCAAATTCGACCATGTTTACACTGACCTTTTTAAAGCACAGCCAGTAAAATGAGTCATCGTACTGTGTGTGACATGGCAAATATGTGACTCTGGCTCTCTCGAGATGTTTCATGAAACCTCATGGACAGCAGACTTCCAACTGAACGCTTTTCTAACTCTCACATGAACTCTAGCTGTGCGAGACGTCCTGTGCGCCACCTGATGATGAAAATATACGTTATTATCAGTAACATGAGAGTTTTCAAGAATTTCCGTTCATTTTCTTTCAAACTCCCCAGCAGTCGGTCAACTGGGACGGTGTACCGTAGTCGTTTTAGAGCTGAAGGCGGTTATAATGTTTTAGTGCCAGGCACACGGTCCGATCTCATCTGATCTATAAACCTAAGCACGGCCGGGCCCTTTAGTACCGCCTGGGAGTGCCTGGTCTTGAGGGAGGTCAGGGAAAGACCAGGCAACCTACCCTGTACAAATATCTGCCAAAAAAAGATCGCCAAACGTCTCCAAGGTGTAAGGGCCTCGCTCAAGGGCCCAACAGTGGCACATTGGTGATACTAGGGCTTGAACCCCCAACCTTCTGATCAGTAATCCAGAGGCTTAATGTCTGAGCCACCAGTGTCCCGGCTGCTAAACACTCTCTCTATGAATACAATCAGGAAATGGGTCGCCTTCAAGTGCCTGCACAAACGTATCGGGCTTAACTTTAGACTCTGTGATTTAAAACCCGCAGAACAAAATCAGTCGAGCGAACATATTCAAATGAAGGGACGCAACATCGAAGGAAATGTAACGCAAAGGGAGTTTTAGTGTTCCACGCCTTTTCTGTCATGCAAAGTGATAAATTACTTCTGTAATTATGGAAGATGCTGCCGATCGCACAGCAGGAGCTGCTCTACGGTTGTTTAATCATAAATAATAAAAGTGTTTAGGTAACCTCTTTCTATTTATTTTTACTTCCTGAGCAGGATTGAATATTCCTCATGTTCTTTGTTGACAGTAATTGTTCATACGTTGGTGTAAAACAGAATTTTCCTTTCATCTCCTGCTTATAGACCAACACGCTGTGTATGTGGAAGGACATTAAACGTATGTGGGCCACGCCTTATCCTCTGGCTGCTTTACTACCAGGAACAATCACTGGCCCCGTTTTAAGAGTCACGGTTGTTTATTAGGAACTTTCTAAGTCCATGTCATTGTTTCATTGTTCAAGTAGGAAATGAAATGCAGCCTGTGGTTTTTATTTTATTGATTTAACCATAACACTGTTATATAACTAGTTTATTTATATCTTTATAAAATATTTGTATGAGAAGGTCCATGAAATAAAATGAAATAAGTCTATTACTGCGGTATAGAGCTTTAAGAGGTCTAATGTTCGTTAATGGTGTTCAGCTGCTCTAGTCTGTTCAGGGTGAAATGGGATTTGGTGTTTGGTCCCTAAAGCACTTTTGTCATGTGGGGCTGAAAATACAAAGCACATGATGGTTATGAGATGTGTTGATTTTCTTTTACTTTTCTTTTTTTATGAAATAGCAAACAAAGTCACAAGACTGAGATTTAGAGTCTGGATAATTGAGCAGCAGCCAAAAAAGCACCGGCACACAGGAAGGTCGAGGTCATAAATACAACTGCGGTACAGCCGTACCTGTCTGGCCGCTAGGACAAGGATACCTGTGGTAGAGCGAGAGAGAGAGAGAGAGAGAGAGAGAGAGAGAGAGCCTTTCAGGCAGTTCAGCATAAAAAGGAGCTCAGGCTACACATGAAACAATTCGATATCATTCAAACTTATTTTTTCATTTATTAAATAATCGCAGGTCATTAAAGGAAAAGCAAACACATGGTGTAGTGCACACTGGAGTAAAGAGTTTAAAGCCAGTTTAGCTTCCCAAACCAGAAAACCACATATTAGAAAAAAATAAAGTACATTTCCGTCTAAACCATCAGTAGAGTATCGGTACGGCAGACTCCACTCAAGGTCGCAGTGTTTAGCGTTTTCGTGTTGCATCATCTGGGCAAAGTTGTTCTGTTATTGAATTCAGCTGAAAGTGCCTGTTTCAGGGAAATGTGTCTCACTATAATACTCACTATTAAGGCATTTTCAGAAAGATTTGCACAATTTCACATGTAAACTAGTGTACAATAACTCCATGAGAATCTTCCCTTAGAACCTGCCATACGGTCACCACAAATAAGATACTTTGATATCGGATTTGCTCCTTTGGTCTGAAATCTGTGAAGGGCAACATCCTTCAGTTATTTCGAATTTCCGGTCCTGTTTAAGCAACCAACGGTCGTGCACTGATGAGGTAGAAAGGAATAGTACATTTCACATATATGCAAAATGGATCAGCTGGTCACGGCGGGCCCAGTCAGTGTCACGTCCAGGCCCACGCAGTATTTCTTCTGATGTTGTGATGGGCTGAAATTACAGTGGGGTTGCTTTACCTGGGTTCACACTGGGGCCACAGTCTCCACCTTTCAAAAAGCGTGAATCTCCATGATTCATGAGCACGATTGGGATATAAAAAGGAGTCAGGGTGAATCCATGAGAGGAGACTTGAAGGAACTTTAAAGGAAGATGTTACACTCTACTGTGCTCTACGGTCCCCATGTTGTAACAAAGCTGGTGTCGAATCGTAATAAACCGCGGCAAAATTTTTGAATGTCGAAAAACGTTTCCACCAAGTTCCCCTTAAGATCATTACGATTCGATCCCACGATCCCCACGCTCAACATGACTCTCTCAATCGTGGACATCGTGGCTCAGCATAAACACAGGTTTACTGGCTGGCGCAGTGAAATTGAGTATTCTAGTGTAAACAAAAATATGCAGGTTTTTGGTTTGGGAAGCTTAAATAGAGATCTTCCCTCCAGTGTGCGCCGAACAAGATGTTTTCCTTTCCTGTAATGTTTTTGACAATATCTGCTTGCATGGACGTTTTATGTCCCAGAAATTGTTCTGTTCAGTGATTAAACTTTACTTTGTGTTAACCAGCACTTACTAAATCCCTCTGCATCTGTTTTCCAGGTGGTGAATGTTGGCACCATGCACGGACCTCGAAGAAAGCTGAAGTTAGCCACGATGACTATGATGACTGCGTTCTTCTTCATCATACTGGAAGTTTCACGAAACAGCAGCCAAGATAAAAATGACCGAAACAAAATCCGAATCCCCGTCAAACCATTCTGGGGCAAACTGGTACCCAGTAAGGCCTTTTGGAACCTCCAGCAGCAGAAACTGGACTGTTTGAACAACCCAATCATAAACGGAGCAAATAGCACCGTCGGTGGCGTTCTGTCAGACTGGGTAAATGCCACAGTGGCCCAAGACTCCTGTGAGCCAGACTTACAGGTTGCAAGACTCGTGAAGAACTTCAGTTTGCTTCCAGATCGTTTTAAAGACTTTTTATTGTACATGAGATGCAGGTCGTATCGAATGGTCATGGACCAGCCTCGAGTATGCAAAGACCAGCCGTTCCTGTTACTGGCCGTCAAATCACTGGCGTCACATTTCGACCGACGTCAGGCGATACGAGAGTCCTGGGGTCGAGCTGGTCGCTTGGCAAACAAGACTGTTGTGACTGTGTTCCTCCTCGGCAACGCCACTGCTGTGGACCATTTCCCAGACTTATCACCAATGTTGGAGTACGAGAGCTCCGTACACGGAGACATCCTTCAATGGGACTACAGGGACTCCTTTTTCAACCTGACTATTAAAGAGGTCCTTTTCCTTGAGTGGTTCAACACGCGCTGTCCAAACGCTAGCTTCGTTTTCAAGGGTGACGATGATGTTTTCGTCAACACTTTTCTTATTATAGACTTTCTGCAGGGACTTTCCCCTGCCAAGGCGCAGGACCTGTTTGTTGGAGACGTGATAACGAATGCAGGACCTCACCGGGACAAGAAGGTGAAGTACTACATCCCTGACAACATTTTTGTAGGAAGTTATCCACCGTACGCAGGTGGTGGAGGGTACCTGTACTCCGGAGATGTTGCCAGGAGGCTCCACGGGGTCGTGAAAAGGGTGCCGCTGTACCCCATTGATGATGTCTACACGGGCATGTGCCTGAGGAAGTTGGGACTAGCCCCGGAGAAACACAAGGGTTTTCACACTTTTGGCATTGAGGAGAAATATCGCAACAACGCGTGTGCCTATAAGAGCCTGATGTTGGTTCACCCTAGAAGTCCACAGGACATGATTAAAATATGGGCGTGGCTTAATGACCCCACATTAAATTGTCATTAAAATTTCACACCTGGCCTTTTAACAACCTCAGCATTGCTAGTTTTTATTTGGCAGCTATGATAATGATGATGATGATGATGATTGATCATGGGTCAGAGGTGAGCAGGGTCTATTTGTCTCTGAAGTGATCAAAGTGATCAAAGATCAAAGTGACTCCTCATAGGTGTGTCACAGTGCTGGTGTAGTTTTTACTGAAGTCAGTGGGATCATGGGAAGTTCAGCTGGCCTGAACTACAGTAGATGAAAGAAGCGTGATCACTGTAGTCGTGTGTGTTCTATTGCTTTATTTATCTGTAGTGATTATAGGACAGTTAGTGTGTGCTGTGTTTTTTTGTTTGATTTTTTTGTTTGTTTTTTTTTTTGTTTGTTTGTTTTTTTTATCCCAAAACTTGAGCGTCATGAAGGTTAAGCTAAATGATCGTACACAGATACAGACCTTCGTACATGGATTATGGAACTGTTATCACTGGTGCAGTCGTTCCGGTGCGGCTGATTCACCTGCATGCTGGCTGGTTAAGTTTGACTGTATGACTAACATCTGAAATTTCCCAGGAGTCTTTTTTTTTAAGGCTTTACATAACTGGGGTGGCGTAGTGGTTAGCACTCTCGCCTGGGCTCGGTGAGGGTGTTCCAGTGTGCATGTTCTTCCCGTGCTCCGGTTTCCTCCCATGGTGCAAAGACATGCCCATTAGGCTAACTGGGCATTCTAAATCGCCCCATATGTAGTGTGAGTGTGAGTGTCAGTGTGAGTGTCAGTGTGAGTGTCAGTGTGAGTGTCAGTGTGAGTGTAGTGTGAGTGTCAGTGTGAGTGTGAGTGTCAGTGTGAGTGTCAGTGTGAGTGTCAGTGTGTGAGTGTCAGTGTGTGTGTGTGTGTGTGTGTGTGTGTGTGTGTGTGTGTGTGTGTGTGTGTTGGCCCTGTGGTGGACTAGTGAGCTGTTTTGGGTTTATCTCATCTTCGCCCAGATTCAGCTGACATGGGCTCCAACCCCCCGCGACCCTGATAGGATTAAGTGGTTTGTAAAATGAATGAAAGTTTGCTGTAGTTTGAGCTGAATTTGAGGCGGAGAATAAGGATTTTGGGTGTGGTCAGCGGTGAGTTCTGTTCTTGGTGGTGTAACAAATGCTGTTAAATGAAACTATTGTAGGAGTAAAAGGTTATTTATTTGCACAGTCAGTTTTTATGTTTTGAGAGGAATCAAGTTAACCCGTTACTGTTGCATCATGATTCCAGTATTCACTTCTCTCTGCCTGATGTGACACGATCGGATACGGACTGAAAGTAGGCTGCTGATAGTTTGCTCAGTGGGTTTGTTTGTCAGAACCCCGTGGGCGTGACATGCTTATCTTTTTCCTGTCCCATGACCGAAATCATTTGTCTTGATGATGCATCCGCTGTTGTTTCACCCACGGGGCATGAGAACGAGACCGAGGTCTTCTCTAGGATACAGTTACACCTGCTGGATCGGTGTTGTAAGTGCGCCCTGCTCAACCTATTAAAATGAAGACACTGGATTCCTCCTCCTCGACACGACACTCGTCTGAAATGTACCGTCAGGTCTTTTTTACTTCATGTTCTGATAACGCTCAACCTGAACACCAAAATTTTGCACATCGTGCCTGCTTGCTGTTTAAAAAAAAACAAAACAAAAAAAAAAACCCGTTTCTACTGAACTAATGTTTACACACATGGATAGAAAAATAAAAACTCAAAGACAGATGACTGTATTTATAAACTTTATAGGTTTAACCGCCATTATTTATGAACCAATGAAACTCTTTAGCTGGAGTTCTGGCTTCGGGATCTTGCAGTCCGTGATCCAGGACCGAGCTGGTTCTGTATACTGATCAACTTGAATGATCGTGTCATATTTCACATTTCAATGGGTTCACTAGTGACACTTATATTTGTTTCTCTCCAGGCTTTTAAACATCCCCGGATGCTCCAAAAAAAAGGTTAAAAATCTTCAAAGTTTAATGAACTCTTCCTGATTCAGATCAAAATCACACAGTTATGTAATTAAATACTGGATTATATGAATGGAAAATTTCATTGGTGATCATTATTTATAATTAGGATAATTGTCTGATAATCCATGTGACCTGATGATACTGCAACGAAATCCGGTGTCTCCGAGCTCCAGGTGCTTGTACCATATGGATGTGGTGTAACTTGTTTTTTTTTTTTTTTTTTTTTTTTTAACATCTTACAGTGAAATGACTCAGGTGTCTGTTTTCTGTAACTGTAAAACACATTAAGCTGATTTGAAAGCATGCCCAAAAACCTACACTTGTACTCAAGGCCTGTTTTATACCACAACATGGAGACACTGACGTTCTTTATTGCTGACTTGTTGCCTTTTTGTAACTTATTATACACCTTTTTGTTTGCTTGTGTTCCTCTGCCTGGTTAAAATCAAATAAAAAGTTTCGTATGTGCGGACTGGGAAGTTCTTCTGCCTGTTCTGTGTTGTTGCTTCATATTTATTTTGTTATTCAGGCCTCAGCACTTGTTCATGCACCTGTTTGGTAGTGAAGAGAAATATCGGAGTCTCATGTACTCTGTGTTACATGATCAGTGACAGAACCACGAAGGGATTAGCAGCAACCAAGGCGTTAGAGGGAACCTTCTGAGCGTGATGCTACCACCACCATGCTTCACTTGGTGGGAAGTGTTCTTTGGATGTTCAGTATTGGTGCCATCCGACATGAGAACCTTTTCCACATTTATTTTATTGTTTCTTTTTTACAGGGAGAGGACTGCACAGTACACAGCAAAGTGGTTCCACCAGAGCTCGCTTATAGCTAATGTCCGTCTGGGTGGCACAGTGACGTAGTGGTTAGCACATCCATCTCACCTCAAGAGCTGTCCTGGGTACAAACCCCGGGCTCAGTGAAGGTGTTTCTGTGTGAAGTTTGCATGTTTTCCCTGTTAGTGCGTAGGTTTCCTCTGGGTACTCCGATTTTCTCCCACAGTCCAAACACATGCACATTAGGCTATCTGGCTGTTCCAAATTGCCATAAGGTCTCTGTGTGTGTGTGTGTGTGTGTGTGTGTGTGTGTTTCCCTTTGAGGGACTGGCGAGCTGTTCAGGGTGTACCATGCCAGTCACCCAGATTTGCCAGATATAGACTTCAGCCTCCCGGCACCTCAAGTTGGACCCAGTCGGTTTGGCGAATGAATGAGAATAAGGTCAGTTTGCCTCTGGATAGGTTCAGTGGGAGAATTACGTAATTTCATGGCTGTTCCACTTTTGTGGCTAATCAGTTTAGATGTTCATCAGGTTAATCAGATGTTGTTTTTTTGGGTCAGGAAACTGGCACACTTTTTTTTTTTTTTTTAAATCCTCTTTAAAGATTTGATTTTATTTTGTAGAATAAAACTAAGACTTTATTGAAAGACTCTAAGGTTATTAATTTCGTTAGACTGTTAAAACACAATGTTTTCAATCAACTTTATGTCTTCATGGTAAAATCAGGTTAATCACAATGTACCATTGGGGTAGCACGGTGGTATAGTGTTTAACATGTCTGCCTCACAGATCTGTAACAACAGCTTTAACTTTCTTTATGTCGTATACGCTTTATGTTCAAGTGTTTACTACATGGAAACATAAAGAAAAGCAAACAAAGCACAGATTTTATACTTTATATTTAAACCATGACAGATGCAGGGCAGGTGAGGGGCTGCACTTCAAACCAAGATGTGTGCAATGTAGCTAATGCCATCTGTTTAACTTATTTATTCAGAGTTTAGTAGTATATATTTATTATATACTGCACAGAAATACAAGGGGGAACATTTATGATTCTGCCCAAAAGAAGAATTGTCAGTGTTTGTTTGTTTTGATTCAAACATTATCTACTCAAATTAATGTTTTTCAACCCTCACCCAGTAGACTAATCAGATTGCACTGCTCTGTGCAGTGTTTATATACTTTACTATATACGTTTTATTTGTGTAGCCTTTTTTAAAATGAACATTGTCACAAAGCAGCTTTACATAACAAAATTAATTCCTTCAGACAACATGAGGAAGAAACCTTGAGAGGAACCAGGTCCAGAAGGGAAACCCATCCTCATTTGGGTGAAACCAGATAAAAATACAAACCATGTAGCAGAAACTTCACGTCAGGAAGTCTAGTTGGTTCTCTTATACCTGTAATGGGGATTGTAGTATTAAATCATTTCAGTAAAGGGGCAGTGGTGGCCTGGTGGTAAGGTGCTGGATTACTGATCCCAAGGTCGGGGGTTCAAGCCCTGGCATCAACGGGTTGTCACTGCTGTCCCCCCAGTGCAGCTAACTGGGTTATCAAATGCCGGCCGTGTCTCTCACTGTCTATGGTGAGAGGAATGTAAAAGAACCGTTGCTGATTTTCGTCAAGAGTAGCTGCATAGCCGTCAGCGTGTTTCTGCCCTGCAGTGGCCTGGTGAGCTGTCCAGGGTGTACTCTGCCCTCGCCCTGAGGGCCGGCTGAGATGGGCGCCAGCCTCCCTGCGACCCTAATTAGGATTAAGCGGTTCAGAAAATGACATGACATCATTTCAGTAAGAGTTTATATCACCAGCAGTGAAAAGTCATCTTCACAGGTTCTGAGTGGATATTTAGGTCCATATGGATCAACAACAGCAGGAGGGAGGGGCTTCTAATAAAACCTAATTTATTAGCTTACCTAATAAAAGACTAATAACAAAATGTTTGACTGAACAAGCAAGTTTTCAGCTTAAAAACTGAAGCTGTCTCTGAGTCCTGAACATTAACTGGGAAATATGGGTTTGTTTGTTTTTTGTTTTTGACACTGTGGTTTGGTAATTGAGTGAGTGAGTGAGTGTATAATTCAGATATGCCTCATGATTCACAAAATTTAGGGTTGTATTTATATTTTTCTGACCTTGAAGTTAGCTCCGCCCCCAGCTGTTCAGATCAACTTATGCCACTTTCCACTGTTTCAGCTGAAGGGGGATAGAAATGTATTAATAGGGCTGTGGTGGTTCAGGTGGTTAAGGCTCTGGTTTACTGATCCAAAGGTCAGGGGTCCCAGTACCACCATGCTGCCTCTGTTGGGCCCTTGATCAAGGCCCTTAACCCTCAAGTGCTCAGTTGTATTAAAAAAAAAAAGAAAAGGTAAGTCGCTCTGGATAAGGGCGTCTGCCAAATGTATTCATTGCTATTGAAGCCAAATGAGGATGGGTTTCCCCCCTGAACCTGGTTCCTCTCAAGGTTTCTTCCTCGTGTCAACTGAGGGAGTTTTTCATTGCCACTTGCGGGCTTGATCATTAGGGATGTGTAGGGTGTTGTAGAAAAATTCTTAGATTTCTCCTTAATTTAATTTTACTATGTAAAACTGCTTTGTGACAATGTCAATTGTAAAAAGTGCTACACAAATAAAACTGACTTGACTTGACTTGACTATTGCAGTTCGCCTCCCACACAGCAGAGGGAGCAGAAGTTACAAAATGCTCCTGAAATATGTGTATGATTACACCTAAATAAAATCTTTACCCATGAAATTTTCTAGGAATAAAAGCCTCCCCGCAACCCTAATTAGGATTAAGTGGTTCAGAAAATGAATGAAAGAGTAAAAAAAATTTACATATTACACGAGCCCCCTGCTGCCTGGGAGGTGAACTGCACTAACAAGGAATCGTTTTTAGTATTTATTAAACTGGTTCAAAGACTTGTGACCTCTTATCAACACATCACATGTGGAGTTGGTTGACGCCAGTGATGCAGTGGTGCAATGATGTACCACTGATGCATTTTAGACTAAAGCGCCCCTTGGCTTCCACTAAAGAACGATCTTGCGCACGTGAGATAACTTGGCAGTGCAACAGCGATTGGTAGAAAGTGTAAAAGTCTGAGATCGAGTGATAACAGAAGAAGGGAAACGATTTAGGAGAAATAAAAAAAAGACGGTGATGTTATTAATATCGTGGCGGCGGTTCAGGTCATTAACACTCGCGTACAGGAGGAAATGGTTTCAGAAAGGCATCATGGATCCGATTCAAGTTCATGTTCATCAGAATCGGAATACTTTATTTATCCCAAAGGAAATTGTAAGTTCCACAGCAATAAAAAGAGTACAAAAACCCTCTCAACCCTCATATTCAGAGGGCAACTACTAATAAACAATAAAAAATAATAAGTATCAAGAAAAAAGTAAAAATAAGTAAGAAAAACAGAGTTAAAGGGCTGGAGCAACTGAAACAGGCTGCATGCCGGTTAACGCATTCGCACTGACTTTGTCATCTGGGTGAGCATGTAGAGTGAGGGAGCATCCCAATGCTACAGTTTCCCAGAACTCTCTATGCCTGAGAACCCCAGATCTGCTCCTTTACCTAATAAAAGCCTGTTAACAAAATGTTCAACTAAACAAGTAGGTTTTCAGCCTAGTCTTAAATCTGACCCCCTTCTGTAGAGCTTTCGTTCCAGAACATTACAGCTACCGTACTGCTCTTTTACTCGTATGCTGATTCCATTTTATTTCCAAGAGATACCACTGTATTTTTTCTTTATTTAATATACCTGGAACTGAATGGAAAAATTTAAGGAAAATCATTTAAACTTTTTTGCATTTATTGTAAAATTTGTTCCCGGCTGTCCCGTACGCAACCCGACATAACACACACACACACACAGACACACACACACAGACACACCTGGAAATGACCACAGTGATGAAGTAAAGTCGCCCAGGTTACAACCCACAGTGTCCAACCCCAGCCCTGACTCCACCTTACACCATCGTTCTCTTCATTTAGCATAGATGCTTGATGATCACTAGAGGGCAGAATTGTGTAGTTGAAGCTGATGCTGTGAGGGCCGCAGTACAGAAAGCTCCAAGGAGAGACTGTACATCATACAGAAATGAATTAAAACTATTAATTTCAAACATAACAGAAAAGACAAGAAATCACAGTATGCTGATCCTGGGACGGTTAAAAGAGCATACTTAAAGTGTGTGTGTGTGTGTGTGTGTGTGTGTGTGTGAGAGTGTGTGTGTGTGAGTGTGTGTGTGAGTCTCATCATTCAAAGTTTATAAATGTTGATAAATTGTAAATAAAATGATTGTAATTCTAGTAAGATGGAGGACTATAAGAATGACTATGTAGTTTTATCTTCAGAGGTTGTTGTTGATGATGATGATGATGATGATGATGACGGTGAAACTTATTTACTTACTATTTTTATTTCTTTGTTTGTTTTATTATATGTTTGCTAGTAAACCCCTGCTGGGTTGGAATCATGAACAGTTGCTTTTAGTTGTGTAGAGATGTCCATGCATGTACTGTAGGAACTGAAGTCCTTGTACGTCTTTATCACTGCAGACTCTTATTATTGTTTAGTAAGAATCTCACAGCTGCAGCTCTTCAGGGTTAAATGTATTGTATTCAGTGCTTGTGGTAGGAGAGAGTGGTGTTTCCCCTATTTTCCCCTGAACTGCTGTATTGTACTGAACTAAAGCTGAACTACATGATGCTCTGTGTTGTTGTGTGTGTTGAGCTTCCTGACGTCTGGTCCTCGTTACTGAAACCCAGCTGACTGTCTGCTGCTCAGCATCTGATTTCTTTCCTCCTGATTTTCATTCCTCTGGATGAACTCGCTCATGAGAATATGATGACATCAAACAGTAAGTTAAGCAGGACTGCGTTTGTGAATGTTATCTGAGTGAAGCTTCTATAAAGTGTTTAGACCCTTTGGCTGATTCTCACTTCTGGTTTAATTTAACAGCCTTCATTCAAATAATTAGCAAGAACTTTAAGGTCAGACAGCTTGTAGTTTATTTTTCTTCTTCAGCTGTTAAAAATCCCGGCAGCTCTTCAGTACAGATTTAGCTAACAAAATATTTTAATATTAGCCTTATTATAATAATAATTAAATAATTCAAGAGTTTTCTGGAAATTTACTCCTATGATAAGGCTTTTAAATCTCCTCATTCACGAGTGAAGATCCTGTGTGTGTTTTATCTTCTATTATCAGTTCATTCTAAATGAATATAAAGGTTTCCTGGTGAAACAACCCCAGCTCACGGGCTCAGTGTCTCTTATTCACCTGCTCTACATCTTGTTTTGGTTCTGTATCTGTTCACAGTAACAATAACGATAATGGGACGGCGTGACCGGAACAAACTTGTGCATGTGTGATAACTTGGCAGCACAACAGCGTTTGGTAGAAAGTGTAAAAGTCTGAGATTGAGTGTTAAGAAACAGAGGAAGGGAAACGATTTCAGGGGAAATAAAAAAGATGTTGATGTTATTAACAATAACATGTAATGTAAAGGACACTCAAGGCCAAGTGGTTAGGGTTCTGGTTCTGGGTTACTGATTAGAAAGTAAGTGGTTCAAACCCTGATACCAACAAGCTGCCACTGTTGGGCCCTTAACCATAAATGGCTTTATTTATTTGCTCCCTTTCTTAGGTCCCTAACAAAAATCCTTTATTTCTCTCTTATTTGCTGATTAAAGCTACATTTTCATTTAACAGAACTATCAGATCCTCTTATCCAGAGTGACTTTCAATTATACTTTTTATAGAACTGAGCAATTGAGGGTTAAGGGCCTTGCTCAGGGGTGATGACTGAACCGAATCAGTGATGATTGAACCGCTGACCTTCGGAATAGTAACTCAACACCTTAACTACTAAACCACCACTGCAAATTCATTAATTCATTAATTCATTCACTTTCTAAGCCATTTAATTCTAATTAGAGTCGCGGGGAGGCTGGTGCCTATCTCAGCTGACTCTGGGTGAGGGTGGGGTACACCCTGAACAGCTCCCCAGGTCATCGCAGGGCAAAACACACACACAACCATTCACACTCACACTCACACCGAGGTGTGATTTGGAACAGCCAGTTAGCCTACTGTGCATGTTTTTGGACTGTGGGAGGAAACCAGAGTACCTCGATGGAACCCACGCAGGCACATGAAGAACATGCAAACTCCACACTGAAATGCCCCGAACCCAGGAATCGAACCATCAGTAGCTAAGGAAAGTTGATTGGTTTCATGATATATATGATGTAATGATGTATAGATTCAATTCAATTCAGGTTTATTTGTATACCGCTTTTACAAATTTTCACAAAGCAGCTTTACAATGTAAAAGTAATTTAAGGAGGAATTTAAAATTTATCTACAACCCCTACACAACCCCCTATACATTCCTAATGAACAAGCCCGTGGCAACAGTGGCAAGTAAAAACTCCCTCAGTTGGCACAAGGAAGAAACCTTGAGAGGAACCAGGCTCAAAAGGGAAACCAGAGAGAAACCAGAAGGAAGACAGACATGAGGGCCCCTGTAACGTTGGCAATCAGCCATTCCACTGTCAACAGACCTGGGTGAGCATGTAGAGTGAGGGAGCGACAGCATCC
>JAOUQZ010000002.1:23282216-23293939 GCA_028564935.1 Neosilurus hyrtlii
CTGTACGCGACCTGTACTGTACGCTAATATCTATACTGTACGCAACCTGTACTGTACACTAATATCTATACTGTACGTGACCTGCACTGTACGCTAATATCTATACCGTACGCGACCTGTACTGTACGCTAATATCAATACCGTACGTGACCTGTACTGTACGCTAATATCTATACCGTACGTGACCTGTACTGTACGCTAATATCTATACCGTACGTGACCTGTACTGTACGCTAATATCTATACTGTACGCGACCTGTACTGTACGCTAATCTATACCGTACGCGACATGTACTGTGCGCTAATATCTATACTGTACGTGACCTGTACTGTACGCTAATATCTATACCGTACGCGACCTGTACTGTACGCTAATATCAATACCGTACGTGACCTGTACTGTACGCTAATATCTATACCGTACGTGACCTGTACTGTACGCTAATATCTATAATGTACGCGACCTGTACTGTACGCTAATATCTATACCGTACGCGACCTGCATTGTACACTAATATCTATACCGTACGCGACCTGCATTGTACGCTAATATCTATACCGTACGCGACCTGCACTGTACGCTAATATCTATACCGTACGCGACCTGCACTGTACGCTAATGTCTGCACCATACGTGACCTGAACTGTACGCTAATGTCTATACCGTACGCGACCTGCACTGTACGCTAATATCTATACCGTACGCGACCTGCACTGTACGCTACAATCTATACCGTACACAACCTGCACTGTACGCTAATATCTATACCGTACGCGACTTGAACTGTACGCTAATGTCTATACCGTACGCGACCTGCACTGTACGCTAATGTCTGCACCGTACGTGACCTGCACTGTACGCTAATGTCAGTACCGTACGTGACCTGTACTGTACGCTAATGTCAGTACCGTACGTGACCTGTACTGTACGCTAATATCAATACCGTACGTGACCTTTACTGTACGCTAATATCAATACCGTACGTGACCTGTACTGTACGCTAATATCTATACCGTACGTGACCTGTACTGTACGCTAATATCTATACCGTACGTGACCTGCACTGTACGCTAATGTCAGTACCGTACGTGACCTGTACTGTACGCTAATATCTATACCGTACGTGACCTGTACTGTACGCTAATGTCAGTACCGTACGTGACCTGTACTGTACACTAATGTCAGTACCGTACGTGACTAAAATAGACTGTGATTGGAAAATTACTGCAGTAATTAACACGTTTAATCTTGTATCATGTTATTTAACGTTAACTGATGCAGTGAGTACCTTCTTTTTTCTTAAGCATCCATATAGAGCGACGTATCCCATGATCATGGAAAAGATGACCTTGTGTTTGAGGGTGGGTGAAATTGGCCTGGATTAAGGGAATAAAGAACGATGGAGATTGCTGAAATTATTACAATGGGGTTAAGAACTGTTTAAAGCATCATGAAAACCGCTCGGCTCCGAGTTTAGTGTTTTCCTTCCGTCCCACACGCGTTCAGCTCCGTGTCGATTTCATTCGGATGTGTCGGGGCAAGAACCGCACAATAGACCTCGTTATCTCGAGCTCGAATCTCAGCTTCACTACAGATACACTTTTGTTTTCGGCTCCACATCAGTGTGTGACGCATCATCAAGGACTTGCGACAGAGTGTAAGGTGTTGGGTTCCACTTCCTCAGAGTCCGTGTTGAGGCAGGCTTCGGGGTAAATCATCCGTGAAGCAGAGCGTAAGCCACAGGGCAGATCTGTTAGTTTTATTCGTGCACATGTGAGTGGGTGGAGAAGACTGGATTTCCACGCAGCTGCCCGGACAGGTCGGGAACGTCGTCACAGCATTTTCACATCTGCGGTGATTTAGGAGATCGGATCATCACGGGGAAACGAGGAGGTTGGATTTCCTGAGTGGGCGCCGGAGTAAAACCCGCGCCGTATCCAGAATAAATGCGCGTGTATAAACCTGTTTACCTGCGGTATGATGGGAATAAAACATGCGAAAGTGCAACGGATCTTCATAAACCAGCACAATTCTTACCTGAGAACGAGGGCTTCATTTAAGGGTTGTTGTGCCAGATATAACCGTTTTCATTACCCGGTGTTATTGGACTGTTCCATGTGAGATGTCAGCGCAGGCGTTGTGGAGGTGACAAACATAGCCTACGTTCTCGCCGTGTCAGAGGTTCAGGTTTGATGCAGCAGCAACACAATCTTTCAGTTCTTCAAACTAGAAAACCGCTTCAGAAAATCGAGTTCTGTTGATTCTGTGGTGATTCTGTGGTGATTCTGTGGTGAGTGACGACTGACACCAGGTGCTGTTTTTCCTTTCAGTCTCATAGCTGGCAACCCGGCATCAAAAACCCCTACAGAGGAGTGGTGGTGTGGCCTGTTCCTGAGAACGTGGAGATCACCGTCACCCTGTTTAAGGTGCACTCGCACACACGCACGCACGCGCACGCACTCGCGCTGTCGACTCGTACTCATTCTCTTTCACTGTCTTTCTCACACACACACTTTCTGTCTCTTGCTCTCTCTCTTCTCACTCACACTCTTTCACTCTCTCTCTTCTCACTCACACTCTTTCACTCTCTCTCCTCTCTCACTCACACTCTCTCTCCTCTCTCACTCACACTCTCTCTCTTTCTCTCCTCTCTCTCTCTCTCTCTTCTCACTCACTCTCTCTCTCTCCTTTCTCTCTCACACTTTCTCTCTCTCTCTCTTCTCACTCACTCTCTCTCTCTCCTCTCTCTCTCTCTCTCTCCTCACTCACTCTCTCTCTCTCACACTTTCTCTCTCTCTCACACTTTCTCTCTCACACTTTCTCTCTCTCTCACACTTTCTCTCTCTCTCTCCTCTCTCACTCTCTCTTTCACTCGCTCTCTCTTTCTCTCTTCTCACTCACACTTTTTCTCTCTCTCTCCTCTCTCACTCACACACACTCTCTCTCTCTCTCTCTCTCCTCACTCACACTCTTTCTCTCTCTCTCTCTCTTTCTCTCTCCTCTCACTCACACTCTTTCTCTCTCACTCACACTCTTTCACTCTCTCTCTCTCTCACTCTCCTTTCTCTCTCCTCTCACTCTCTCTCTCTCTCTCTGACTCTCCTCTCACACTCTTTCTCTCTCTCCTTTCTCACTCACACACTTTCTCTCCTCTCTCACTCACACTTTCACTCTCTCTCTCTCTCTCACTCTCCTCTCTCACTCACACTCTTTCTCTCTCTCTCCTCTCTCACTCACTCTTTCACTCTTTCTCTCTCTCTCTCTCTCTCTCTCTCTCTCTCTTTCTTTCTCTGATGCTTATTTGAACATAAATGACCATAAAAAGCACAAACTGGGTGATTTTATCCCGTGGATTACCAGCGGTGTTCTAAACTACAGGCGTTAGCAGCTGTGCAGTCGTTTCTACCTGTAAGTGACATTAACGTGGCAGGGTTGATGTCTGTTGTGGAGACGTCACGTTCTAGTGACTCCGAGGACGAGGACGCTGCCAGAGATGAGCGTGATGGTGAATCCAAAACGTCGTTTTAGGAACAAACAGAAACGTTTTCCGTGGTTTCTGCTCTTGATGTTTGTGCAGCTCAGCGCTGGACCATAATGTGTTATGATGAACGGAGTCAGTGACGCAGCCCGGCCAATCCAACGAGCTCACATCACCATCGGGCTGCAACAGCCAATCAGAACGGAAACACGTCTCTGAGCACGCCTAGAGCCGTGTGTTGGGGGTTTGGGGGGGGGGGGGGGGTGTGGTTTGTTTGTTCAGGGTTTTGCAGAATTGAACATTAAGCTCAACTTGGCTGAAGTACAAAGCTGTAATCTGTAACCTGCTCCTTTATTGTGGTTTTATATTATCTCCATCAGTTGAGGACGAAAATCTGTGTACAAGTTTTATATCACTGAGTTTCTGTCTCGCATTAAAGTCTCAACTTCACTACTGGGTGTTAAAAAAAAAAAAAGGAGAGAAGAAACCTTTAGACCTTCAGACACCGAACACGTCTGGACAGATTGGCTTCATCTGGGATTGGAGGAAATGATGAAAGCATTTTTGTTGGATTGTTTTATTAGAAATATGGAAATAGTTCCGTCTGTATACGAACTGTAAGTGCGAAAACTTTGAGAGGAAACGACAGGAATGCGGCTCCCCTCAGGGGCCCCTCAGGGGCAGACGGGTGGGATTGCATATGGGTCACCTTGACTTTGTTTCGAGGTCACAAGGTCACCTTTTATATATCGGAATTGTCAGCTGGTCGTGTCGGCGAGAGCGCCTGGAGCCCTGTGGTCTATTTTTAATTTTTCTTAATGATTTCTCGTTTTGTCCCCTGCAGGACCCTCATGCAGAGGAGTTTGAAGATAAAGACTGGACCTTCGTTATTGAGAATGTAAGTACTGCAGTGCATTCATATCCGCGTTATTTTATTTAAATACACAGAAGCCTCTTGTTACCACTGAATCGTGTGAGGGGCGTCTCCACCCTCCGGCGGGGGCGGGGATTGAAATCAGCAACAAATGGACTCTGATGATTTCCACAGAGTTCCTGATAATAATTCCAGTCGTCTCCGACGCTCTGTTGTCCCGAATAGATTTAATAAAAGTACGGATTTAATTTCAGTCAGGCTGTAGGTTCTTTTAATGCTTTACTAACTCTGTTCCTCAGGCAGCACCAGTGCTTTGTGAATATCGCCACCTTGTGGCTGAATGTAGTCATTACACCCATCGAGTTGTGTTCAGATGATGTCTGGAATGTTACTAAAACACTTATTATTCCTGTGTTGGAGATCTCCGTCTTAATCTTCCTCTTCTTCTCTTTCTTCCTCTTTCTCGTCTTCCTCTCCATCTTCTTGTTCCTATTATTATTATTATTATTAAAATGTGTGTAGTTGGTGTGTTCTGTGTGTTTCACACATTCATAAAACACACAAAAAAAACCCCACAAAAAATTCATAAAACACACAACTCCCCCCCCCCCCTTGTTTTTTTCTTTCTCTTTGGTTTATCTGCATGTTTCTCTCTCTCTTTCACCCTCCTTTCTTTCTGGATCAGTACCAGACACTCAGTGCCAGTCCAGTCTTGAAGTCCATCTGTCTGCCCAGCAGAGTCTCTCTCTCTCTATCTCTCTCTCTATCTCTCTCTCTCTATCTCTCTCTCTCTCTATTTCTCTCTCTCTCTCTATCTCTCTCTCTCTATTTCTCTCTCTCCCTCCCAACCACATTAAGTACACAGACACCACATGATTTCACACAAAACAAACATGTATTTATGCACAGAAGCAATTTTAATATGCACAAACACACACACACAGTATAACTGTAATGCCAGAGTACACAATCACTCACTTCTTACACACACACACACACACACACACACACACACACTCACACACACAGTCTGTTCGCTGATTTGATGCTGAGTGCTGTTTTATTTTTCCTGGACAGATGTTGGGAAAGTGAAGTTGCTGAGTGGTGTGTGTGTGTGTGTGTGTGTGTGTGTGTGTGTGTGTGTGTGTGTGTTTGTCAGGGTTTCTGGTTTTGGCGTAAACTTTTAAAACATCAACAGAAAAGAAACAAAGAGAACAGAGCCCCGCTCTCTTATCCTGAGCACACCGTCGCTACGTAGCATCCTAATATGCTAATGCACTACTTTCGTCAGCATCAAGCTGGTGATGATGTGGTGTTTTGGAGCACTTTGTTTTTCTTACTCTTTAGAATCAAAAGCACGTAACACACATTCAGACAATGCTGTTATTTTTTTTAATGAAAAGAAATCCTTGTTTAAAGAATAGACCAGAATCCAGAGCTGTGGATTTAGACGCCGGGTAGAGACATAAATAACAGTGTACAGATATTAAACTAACAACTTGAATATGAACGTCTGTTTATGTTTACTGTTAATCATCAGCAGTGTTTACACGGTAATTTTGGGAGTTTATGAGCTTGTAACTCTAAGAACATCAAAGTAAAATTTTTTTTTTTAACATTTACTTTATTTTTTGAGCAAAGTGCAAGGTTCTGTGACCCACTCATTTTCACTCCGTGGGAAACTGTAAGTGTGTGTGTGTGTGTGTGTGTGTGTGCGCGCGTGTGTGTGTGTGTGTTTGTCTGTCCGCGTTCCACGAGTGCGCGCTCAGTCCTAGTGAGTTATTACATTTAACGTGAGCATTATATTGTTGATATTATAATTACTAGACATTTGAGAGCTTACAGAAATTGTACTAAAGTAGGAATGGTGGAGCGAACACGTGCGTTCACTGACCTTTCGCGTGTTTAAGACTCGGACACACGCATGCTCTGCCTAATTCGAAGAAGTTGAACTTCTAATTATCTAAGTAGATCCCGGCGTTAGACCTGTTGCAAAGTTCCTGTCTATATAAATGTAATGACAATCGTAATATTACTTTACTTGAGTACAATTTCTGTAAGTCCCCGTAACACGTGTTCGCTCCAGCAGTCATTATTCCTTTTGGCCAGAAGGTGGTGCTCTTACTTTCACCACACCTTATAATATAACTGTGTTCAGGCGGGACTGTTATTAATGATCCACCTCTTGGGGCTGATGTTTAAAATCTTTTCAGCAGGTCGGATCCGTGTGCAAAGTCGTGAGGATTTAACCTTGTTCAGGAAAAGGGGAATAATAATAATAATAATACTTACTGGGTTACTGATCCGAAGGTCAGCGGTTCAATCCCCACTATCACCACTGTTAGGCCCTTGAGCGAGGCCCTTAACCCTCAATTGCTCAGTTTATAAAAATGAGAATTGTAAGTCGCTCTGGATAAGAGTGTCTGCTAAATGCTGTGAATGTAAAATGAATAATAATCAGAGCAGTTGCAGTAGGGTCCTCACACCCGAAGGCCGAAGGGGGGAAAAGTCCTGTCGCTTTAGTAGAAAGTCAGAGAGAAAACGGACGGGAAGTAATGCAGTGAGAGTGAAAAGAAGAGGAAGAAAGGGCCCTTAATTCCTCCTGTCTGTGCATAACTCACTAATAACGGAGTGATCAAAGACATGCCAAACATCTCTCCATCTCACACACACACACACACACACACACACACACACACACACACACATGCACGCTGTGTGTCCTTGCATGCTGTGAGAGAAAGAGAAGGGAGGAGAGAGAAAAGGAGAAAGAAAAAAGAAAGAGAGGTGAAGGGGAGCACGCCAAGTGAGACTGACATCAAAGCTCCTTGGGCAGGCCTATTTGGCACCAGATTACTGTGTGTGTGTGTGAGAGAGAGAGAGAGAGAGAGAGAGAGAGAGAGATTTCCTTATTTAGGTACTGGAGAAAATTCTATTAGGGTCCAGTTTGATGAGTTTTTTTCCTGTGCTAGTTGTGAGACAGTTGTTAACTTTACTGTGGTGATTATTTTTAAACGTTCACAACCTGCATCCCTTCATCACACTTTCCTATAAAACCCCTCAAGGATCCAGAGCAGTGATAGAAAGAATTACATTACAATTAAACCCTCAAATCCTGATTCTACATCATTAATTTTCATTCCTGTGTCGGCGTGCTAGTTAGGGGATACCCGAGCCTGACAGTACCCGACGGGTCGGGCCAGGTTCGGAACTTTGGACAGGTATTTAAAAAAATGATGGTTGGGTTTGGGTCGGGCTCAGTTACATGTGTGTGTATTGTGCATGTATAATGCTGGTGTGTGTGTGTGTGTGTGTATGTGTGTGTATATATATATATATATATATATAAATTTATTTTTGCATTTTTTTAGATTTCTATCATCACCTGCATCTTAGTTTAATTATCCCTTTAATGATATCTTCTGTCGAGCGTCTGAATTCTGCGTTTCGGCTCCACAAACATTTATTTACCTGCAGGGTTTTCTCCCTACCCGAGTGAGCCTGTGTGTTTATACTGTGCGAGTCTGAGTGGTGGCGCATGAGCCTCTATTTTTTTAGGTGTTTATTGCTGCCTTTCATCAAATGTTTGATGCAAAACTGCCAATCAGTGTCAACTTGGTCACATGGCAGCCTTATTGGGTTTCATGTGGACACCAGATGGAGGTGGGACAAACTGGGATTAGTAAAGTATCCATCTATCTATGCTCGGCTATAATCACCTCAAGATGAGTACAGCAGCGACCTCGTCTAAGCACAGCATGGTAATATGGTACATGGTAATATGTAATACCCGCTCGCTGGTTAGATGGTCAGCGTCGATCCTCCCGTATTCTCAAACACTACAGCAGCACCTGGCATCTAAATCCACAACTCGAAGTCTATTCGTCTTTAAACAAGGATCTGATTTTATTAAAAGAAATAACACTTCATTATTTACTTCTATCATCGATTCAGCACTAAAGTGTCAGTCACATCCAATCCTTACTCTCTCTCTCACTCTCTCTCTCACTCTCTCACTCACTCACTCTCTCTCACTCTCTCACTCACTCTCTCTCACTCTCTCACTCTCTCTCTCTCAATCACTCCCTCACTCTCTCACTCACTCTCTCTCACTCACTCACTCTCTCTCACTCTCTCACTCACTCACTCACTCTCTCTCACTCTCTCTCTCACTCACTCTCTCTCACTCTCTCACTCACTCACTCTCTCTCTCACTCACTCTCTCTCTCACTCACTCTCTCTCTCACTCACTCACTCACTCACTCACTCTCTCTCACTCTCTCACTCACTCACTCACTCTCTCTCACTCACTCTCTCACTCACTCACTCACTCTCTCACTCACTCACTCACTCACTCTCTCACTCACTCTCTCTCTCACTCACTCACTCACTCACTCTCTCTCACTCTCTCACTCACTCACTCTCTCACTCTCTCACTCACTCTCTCTCACTCACTCACTCTCTCTCTCACTCACTCCCTCTCTCACTCTCTCACTCACTCACTCCCTCTCTCACTCTCTCTCACTCCCTCTCTTACTCACTCATTCCCTCTCTCTCACTCTTTCTCTCACTCTCTCACTCCCTCTCTCACTCTTTCTCTCTCTCTCTCACTCTCTCACTCTCACTCTCTCTCACTCTCACTCTCTCTCACTCTCACTCTTTCACTTACTCACTCTCTCTCACTCACTCTCTCACTCCCTCTCTCACTCACTCATTCCCTCTCTCTCACTCCCTCTCTCACTCCCTCTCTCACTCCCTCTCTCACTCCCTCTCTCACTCTCTCTCTCACTCTCTCACTCATTCACTCACTCTCTCTCACTCTCTCTCACTCACTCTCTCTCTTTCTCACTCACTCACTCACTCACTCACTCTCTCTCTCGCTCTCTCACTCACTCACTCTCTCTCTCACTCTCTCTCTCACTCTCTCTCTCACTCACTTACTCACTCACTCATTCCCTCTCTCTCACTCTCTCTCTCACTCCCTCTCTCTCCCACTCCCTCTCTCTCTCACACACTCTCACTCTCTCTCACTCTCTCACTCACTCCCTCTCTCTCTCACTCACTCCCTCTCTCACTCTCTCACTTCCTCACTCACTCACTTTCTCTTACTCTCTCTCACTCCCTCACTCACTCTCTCACTCACTCTCACTCTCTCTTACTCTCTCTCTCACTCTCACTCACTTCCTCACTAACTCTCACACTCTCTCTCACTTTCTCTCCCTCTCCCTTACTTCCTCACTCCCTTACTCTCTCTCTTACACTCACTCACTCTCTCACTCTCTCTCTCACACTCACTCACTTTCTCACTCTATCTCTTACTCTCTCTCTTACACTCACTCACTCTCTCACTTTCTCACTCACTCTCTCACTCACTCAGACATTCATTTTTCAACCGCTTTATCCTACTATGGTCGTGGGGAGCCAACACCGGGTGGAGTGGGGTACACCAACAGACCGCCAGACCATCGCAGGGCAACACATACAACCATTCACAGTCACACTTAGGGGCAGTTAGCCTAATGTGCATGTCTTTGGACTGTGGAAGGAAACTGGAGTAACCAGAGGAAACCCACGCAAGCACCGGGAGAACATGCCAACTCCACACAAACGCCCCCGAGCGTGGGACTCGAACCTTCTTGTTGTGAGATGGACGTGTGAACCACTACACCACCGTGTCGCCCATGAAAAGATCATGTGTGAGAGAGAGAGAGAGAAGTGTATTATGAAATAAAGACCTGTGTGTGTGTGTGTGTGTGTGTAAAGACCCTTGTCCTTGTCCTTCATCTCTTGTCGCCCCTGTCCCAGGATCCTCCAGCTTTGCCCACTCTTGCTGGTAGATGACCCCCACACATACGCTGCGTAAACACAAACAATCTTTTGTTTTGACTTTGCTCAGTGTGATGCCGGAGCTGAAATAAACATGAACGCAGGCCCATGCGTGTCTCTGCGTCACCTGGGAGCGCGTGCTAATCCGCTTTTCTGGCGCCTTTCTAGAATGTTCTTAAACCCTGTTGCTCCGAGGTCTCCCACCGAGACCCGGACACACACGTACAGGACTCTTATGGGACGCTGTGTGTGTGTGTGTGTGTGTGTGTGTGTGTGTGTGCGAGAGAGAGAGAGAGACAAACTCACACACTCATTCATGTGGGACGATGTCTTTGTGAGACTGAATAAAACAATTTTCTTTTTTTGACGTAAAGTTTCTTGTTTTAAGTTACAGCACCTTTATTTTTAAAAATCGATAAAAGAAAACCACAAACCATCCTCCACTTCAATCAATGAGAGGACAGAGAGAGACAGGACTGGATAGAGAGAAAGAGAGAGTAGACAGGATAGATAGAAAAAGAGAGTGGACAAAAAAGATGGAGAAAGATGACCGGATAGAGAGCAAGAGAGAGGACTGGATAGAAAGAGCCAAAAGACAGGATAGAGAGGTGGACAGGAGATGAAAGAAACAGGATGAGGGCAGGATAGAAAGAGAGGCCGAGGATAGAGAGAGAGAGAGGGAGAGGACAGGGTAGAAAGAGAGGGAGAGGATAGAGAGGGAGAGGACAGGATAGAAAGAGAGGGAGAGGATGGAGAGGGAGAGGACAGGGTAGAGAGAGAGGCAGAGGACAGGGTAGAGAGATAGAGAGAGGGAGAGGATGGAGAGGGAGAGGATAGAGAGGGAGAAAGAGGACAGCACAGGAGGAAGAGAGGGGATAGAGGGGGCAGGACAGGAGGAAGAGGGAAGAGAGAATATCTGTGAGTAAACAAAGTAAGGTTATAGTTTATTAATTTAATTTTATTTTACAAAAACGAGTTGCTGCCACTCGGTTAAAAGAAAACATCAGTATCAGGTTTAAGTTTATTATCAGTTCTAACATTTCTCATTATCACAATATATTTTTATTCAGAAGTAATAAAACTGAGGCAGCGTTTGACCCACAGTAGTTTTCCGCCCAACCAAACGTAGCGGTTAGATCACATGACGCTGCTTTGTGGTGACGTCGTTGCCCAAATAAACCCGAATTAAATGTATAGTGAAGTGTGTGGGACGCTCGGGGACGGAGGGCACCGTTTAATTCCTGGAGGGGAAGAAAGTGCCTGAAGGGATTCCAGCGCTCTGAGACGGAGGCTGTGGAGTTTGTTGATGTTTTATATATTTACATACAGGATGACGTTCCTGAGCGGCGTTTACATAAACAGTGATGAGGAGGAACCTCAGGATTGGAACAGCTTTTTACCCAGAATGCACTCTTTATAAATATCACACACTTTCCAGTAATGATCTTTAAAATAATGATTTCTCTTGCTCTCTCTCTCTCGTTCTCTCTCTCTCTCTCTCTCTCTCTCTCTCTCGTTCTCTCTCTCTCTCTCTCTCTCGCTCT
>JAOUQZ010000002.1:23297527-23311139 GCA_028564935.1 Neosilurus hyrtlii
TCTCTCTCTCTCTCTCTCTCTCTCTCTCTCTCTCTCTCTCTCTCTCTCTCTCTCTCTCTCTCTCTCTCTCTCGTTCTCTCTCTCTCTCTCTCTCTCTCGCTCTCTCGTTCTCTCTCTCTCTCTCTCTCTCTCGCTCTCTCTTGTTCTCTCTCTCTCTCTCTCTCTCTCTCTCTCTCTTCTGTCCTCTCTTGCTCTGTCTGGGTTTCTGTCTCTCTTTGTGTGTCTCTTCCTGTCCTGTTTCTCTTTCTTTCTCACTCTGACCTGTCCTCTTTCCCTTTTTCTGTCTCTCTCTTTCTCACTCTCTCTGGCCCCCCCCTCGAGACACATTGTCACCCTGTCAGCAAATTACTTATAACTATTTTATGGGTTTTTTTGGCTTCTGCTTGTAGATTTCAGTTTGTGTTAAAGATGTAATCACTGCTGTTTGCGTTGGGGCATTCAGGTGTGTGTGTGTGTGTGTGTGTGTGTGTGGAGTGAGCTGGAAAATGATGAGGTAGCACCTTTAAAAATGGAATGAACTCGTCTGTTAATCCAATATATCTGTGTCTCATGTGAGTGTGTGCGCTCGGCGGTATTGCGGCGGTTGGAGTTTTAGGGAGGCTGTAATTTATTTTTCTGGTCAGCCGTGTGATGAGAAGGAGACGACTGGACACTGCGCTCTGACCTCACTGATAAGAGAGAGCGAGTGGGTGTGTGTGGAGCGTGTGATGCGATGAGGCAGTGAGGACAGTGAGAAATAAGACGGACAGCATTTTTTAAAGGCCCAAAAGCACATTTTACACTTTTGGTTCAGCGGCCTTTTATCTCTGTTAAATACAGGAAGCTGAAGGAGCTGAGTGGTTAGAATGATGTCACTGTATGACTGACGGAACACAAGCAACTAAAGTTTAATACGAGTAACTGCCATAAGAATAAAATCCAGCGGTATATCAATGAAAAATTTTGGTGCAGTTGAATAAAAGAGCCTCCGAATCTTTTCCAATGCTAACTGACGCTAATCGTGATGGAACGTGGGAAGCACGGTACAGCTTAACAGAGCGTAACACACCTTGATGCAGCTTACAATTATCATTTTTATACATCTGAGCAATTGAGGGTTAAGGGCCCCGCTCAAGGGCCCACAGTGGTGTTAGTGGGGACTGAACCGCTGACTTTGGGATCAGTAACACATCGCCTTAACCACTAAGCCGCCACCGCCCTGAAGATGATGAACATTGTGTGTTCGTGCACATCAAGAACCGACACAAATGTTACAAAAATTGCTCTGAATGATCGAGGAATCGGCATCACGATAATCTCCATCAGTAAACATGGAAAAGTAAATGAGATTTTGGAGCGAAGTGCAAGCAGGTGATGATGGAGCTCGGGACGACTGACAGAACACGACCTTCTGGGCCGCCGTGACGAGTAAAGGACCAGAACACAGCAGTGAGGACTGGGAGAAGGAGAATGAAGGGGAAGGAAATGGAAATCGAATAAAGTTTTATTCATTGAAATTCAATTACATCGGTCTCTTTATTTAATAACTGCAATTATTGTAAAGAGGGACATCAGGGGTCGGTGAACTAACTTCCGAAAGAACCCCAGAAAAGGTCCGTGATGACGACAACTGCATGCAAGCGTTTTAAAATGAGGCCCCAAATTTATAGACGTATAAATGTATAAGAGAAGAATTGAAATGTTCTCACAAATACTTCTGGTTTTGGTGTTTATCTGGGCTTCGGATGAGATCAGAGGAACCGTTTCATGGTTCCTAGAAACCTGAGAGAACGTACCCCCTTTTCTGGGTTTCCGTGCTTCAGGACCTGAGAAAGATCCGAGTCCTTAAATGGCATTTTAAAGTGTTGTTGTTGTTGATTTCTTTAATCTATGTGGATGCGTCGCGCTGTCTTCCCGTCTCATCAGAACATGTTTGTTATTCGGATGGACAGATCAACTTGTGGTATAATTGCTAAACCGATGGACCCGATGCACTTGATTTTTTTTTCATCCCTTCATCTCACCTTCCTCTCTTCTCCGATTGACATCCTGAAAGAATCATAAATGTGTTTCTTTCTTTTTGGTCTTTTTTCCTCGGCAGGGCAACGACACCGGGGTCTGATTGAGTAGATTTTGTGGTGAGGAAGGAGGGAAGTGTTATTTCGTGTCTAATTGATGAACGAAAGGAGGAGGTCAGGCCCCTTCCCCTGCCCCAACCCATCATTTGGTTTGTGTGTGGTTGGACCGCCCACAGTTCTGACCCTCACCCCCCATACTGGCACCAGCTGTGGATCAATACCCGAACAGCTGGGCTGGCATCCCCTGATGTGCCAAAATCTCTCTCTCTCTCTCTCTCTCTCTCTCTCTCTCGCTCGCTCGCTCTCTCTCGCTGTCTCTTATTCTCTCTCTCTCTCTGTCTCTCTCTCTGTCTCTCTCTCTCTCGCTGTCTCTCATTCTCTCTCTCTCTCTCTCTCACACACACACACACACACACACACACCACTGCTACCACTTCTGAGACAGACAATGCCAGCTTACGTTGCGTCTCTGACACTCCGTATGTTAACAGATTATTTAAATGTTTAATTTTCGCGCTTCATTTTTCTGCAGACCTCCATCCCTCCTCATCATTGCTGTTATCAGAGCAGAAATAAGTTTAATACCTGTGACGCACTGCTTCACTAACAGTGTGTTCAGTAATTGAACAGCGCTGATGAATTCTCTATTCTGATTGGTCAGTGGTGGGTGATAGCAGCACTCTTTGTAATATAATGTGATTTCTATAGTAACATTCTACATGTTGGGGGGGGGGGGGGGGTGCATGTGTTTTGAAATAGTGAGGTCTCTAAAAGGCTTTTGGATGTTCCTGCTATGCAGTGGAATTAGGAAGAGTGTCATGGGTTTTGCTCAAGGCTCACAAAGGCAGGTACGTCTGGTCTGATCCCACAGAAGAGCTACTGAACCTGTTCGTGCTGGAAGGAATCAGAACACGGTTTATTACAGCTCAGTGTGTATGGAGCTGTCCCACTAAACCAGCCAGGTGGTGTTAATGTTATGGCTGATTGGTGTATGTGTATACACACACACACACACACACACACACACACACACACACACACACACACGTATTAAAAGCTCTGAAGTTTGCTGGTGTTCAGGTTGAAGTACATTAAAGTGGCAGTAGGGGGCATCGTTCAGCTGACCTGGCAAGCCCTCGTCTCCCCTCTCCGCAAAGTGTTTAGCGATTCAGAAGACGCAATCCGAGCGCATTGATAGTCATATCCCTGTGATAAATTAAAAGTGCCTCATTGTCCCTTTCCATTTTACACATTGTCAGAAGCGCGGCTCTTAATCTTGCCTCCTGATTGACACCGGCGGCCGGGGAAAAGGCACATTTCATTGTTTGCGTTCGTCAAATCTAGTTAAAACCCGATCCTTCAGTGGGTATTTGCATATTCTTAAGTATTTCTTTCGAAGAGTGGGCCCTAAATCCTTCTTAAGTGTTTGATGCTTTTGGAAAATTCATTCACAAAGTATCTACATGCGCTATTAGCGCGGTATAATGCAGCACGCTAATCTGCTTGATAAGACGGGAAGGTGGGCGCCGTTTTCTTCAGGGATGACATGATGATATTTCCTAGCGATTCAGTGGGGGCTCAAATGTCAAGAGCCGTCTACGAGCGAATATGTGATGCACCCCCCCACCTGTTATTGTCATTTTTAGAAGTGGTCTCTCGCGTCTGTTATCGGGCGACAGGCCTGGTGGGATTGGATATCCAGGTGATTCGTTTGCTTCTGTGTGAGGGTGGTTGAAGTGGAGAAGGTGAAAAGATGGCCCGGTGTTTTGCCGTTGGTTTTGTGGCACAGCATCGTTTGGGAGCGCGAGAAATTGAGGAGGGACGTGTCTGGCCCGGTCGTTTGCTGGTAACGATGGTCTCGGGTGTTTCCTGCCTTTTATTCCCGCGGCAAGGCAGCTAGAGCAGGGTGTCAGGTTCTACTCACAAATCGACAGGATTGTGCAACGTTCTTCACTTCCCATGATCACATGACCTGTTTTAGGGGAAATACAGCTGTAGTGTCTGAGATGCACTGGGAGTTTATCTTCTCTAGGCGTGTGTGTGTGTGTGTGTGTGTGTGTGTGTGTGTGTGTGTGTGCTGGGGTAGTAGTGTGTTTACTGCATCTCACTCTCCACAAGACAGCGTCGATAAGACCCCTCACTTTACCTATGGGAATACAACTGCACACACAACCACCTATCTGACAGATGCATATCTATACCTACAGCATTTATATACACACACACACACACACACACACACACACAGCCACTGGCGAGATTCCTATCTAAGATTCTCTCCATCAGCTCTTTATGCGCACACGCCGAGTCTGGAATATGTATCTCTGCTCACATTGATCCGTGTGAGTGGGATATATACGTTTCTAACGGAGGAGCGCACCGTCTCTGGACCGCACCGTCAAAACAAAAAAGCTTTATTTATGTCTTTGAGTGACGGAGCTGGTCAGTGATTGGTGGAAAGATGGCAGGTGAGGTGAAATTAAATAATAAATACTTTGGGGATTGGTATGAGCCACGTTGAAGCTTTATGTTGAATATAGCAGCGTCTGTAATTCTCCAGAAAAGTGGTGCAGCCATTTTGTAAAAGAATAAAACAGAACGTTGTGCGCCGTCTTAGGAAGATAATCCACCGTCAGCTGTGATGTAATGCAGCACAACCTCCTAAATTCCTTTACTGTTCTCATGTTTGTGCCGTGTAGCAGCTCTTTGTTTTTCTATTTAATAACGAAGAAACAGAAATGATGCGAGTGGAACACGTCACGTCGTGGGAGATGAGCTGCTCCTGCTGGGAGGCTGAATTAGGATGAAATCAGAGAGAGGGATGAGGAGAGAGGGATGAGGAGAGAGGGATGAGGAGAACATAACATGTTTAATAAAGTGTAGGAATAAGACCCAGTTCTGATCCGGTAGAGAAGAGGGAATTTATCTGGGAGGTGGGCGGGGCATGTTGGATTGGTAACGTTTCTGATGCTTTGGGTGTCAAACGAGTCATTAGTTCAGTCTTAAATAAGCTTTCTCAAAACAGGATTCGAGGTTTTTGATTTCTCGTGCTACACGGTTGAGCCAGCAGAGATTCCACGTCACACACGCAGTGTGTTTTCAATGCTGTAAAAAACCTCTGGGTTCAAACCTGATTCTGGAAACACGTTACAGCTGCTGTAGTACAACTGAAAAGACAGGAGAGGGGGAGAGAGAAAGGGACGGGGGAGAGAGAGAGGCCGAGAGAGAGAAAGGGACAGGGAGAGACCGAGAGGGAGAGAGAGAAAGGGGGAGGGAGAGAAAGGGAGGGAGAGAGGTGAGCATCTTGGAGGATTTGCCACCAGTTCTTCCAGAACTTGTTGGCAAGCAGGATTGTTTTAAGCCTGGTACCCAGTCAAAACCATCAACTACTTACATCAAGGCCAGAAACGGGATTATAATCACCAACACGCCGAATTAACACTTCGAGACCACAATTAAAAAAGTTATCTGGTGGTGTAGTGTGTGTGTGTGTGTGTGTGGGGGGGGGGGGGGGGGGGGGGTGTGGGGGGGGGGGGGGGGGGGGGGGGGGGGGGGGGGGGGGGGGGGGGGGGGGGGGGGGGGGTGTATGAGACCGAGAGAAATAGTGACAGTGCAGAGAGAGAGAGAGATAGACAGTGTTAAAGGATGACAAACAGAAAGAAAATGCATGGGTAAGGGAAGCAGTGAGAGGGTGAGAGAGCGTGTGCATGTGAGAGACGGAGAGACACATGCGGTGTTGGAGAGGACGACACACACACACACACACACACACACACACACACACACACACACACACCGAGAGAGAGAGAATGGCACATGTGCAGTATCAGCACCACAGCAGTGCTTGAGTAAAAGTGATGTTCCACCAGGTGAAGGTATGAATTCTGTCTCTCTGCAGCACCTCAGGCCTAAATCTGTGCCTCTGGTTTAACCCTCTGGTAACCAAGTACCTTTCTAATTGTGTTAAAATTATTTCACTGGTCAAAAATGTTAATTTTGGGCCAATATTTGAAAGAAGAAGAAAAAAATAGTAAAAAAACTAAATTCTAGTCTTTTACCCTTTTCACTTCATCTAGCAGATATGCTACGCTGGGTAGTAAAGGGTTAATATGCCCTCCTGTCATCTTTCTAATCATTCGTTCAGATCAGGAGGTGCTGCTGTACCGCGGCTTATACTGTACACTGTCAGGGTCTGGTCCCAGTCAGGAGTTTTTACTGGATTTACTTTATTATCATAAATAACAAGCTGTGTGTGTGTGTGTGTGTGTGTGTGTGTGTGTCTGTGTGCACTCACGGTCATTTCAGCACAAACTTGTTCAAGCACTAATTGGGAATCACAGAAAATGTATTATTGTTGTTGTTATTATTGTATGGCCCTTGACATTTTCTCTATGTAAATATGGTACAGAATTGAAATGTGACCTTTGACCTTAGCGCTATATGATATCTGACCCAGTCTGGCAAAATGAGTCACAGTGACCAAAAATTCAAAATTGAGTTAGCCATAACATTTAAAAGCTTCATCTGACTGTTCCATGTGTTCCTGCTGTCTGGATTTCTGATCTACAGGGGGCGCCATTGACTGCCGAGCTGCAGACACATACAAGATACCCCATCATAACCCTGCAGTGTGGAATTTATAACCTTCTCGTGTGGTCTGAAGGAGATTATTTACTGTATTTAATTATAACTGATGTGCACCTCATTCAGAATAAAGTCTCCTGCTGTACGTACAGTACAGGATTGTGGGAAATAACGCTGCATTCAGCAATGAGGGTGTATCTGAAACCCCGTCCCATTGCACTGATGTCAACACTATAGGACTCTGTTCTCAAACTTGATCATGTGATCTAACCGGGTATCTTTTAATATAATGTAAATAAAAAAGAAATCCTTTATAATACCGTTAACGTTACACTGTGCTAATGTTAGCAGCTAGTTAGCAGCTAGGACATGCTAGATAAACTGCTGCTATTTAAGCTTCACATTTTTTGACCCAGTGTTGCTGGTTACATATTAAATTAGAACGTATGTGTGTGTATTTATTCTCTCTCTCTCTCTCTCTCAGGAGTCTCCGTCAGGTCGGAGAAAAGCTCTGGCCACCAGCAGCATCAACATGAAGCAGTACGCGAGCCCCATGCCCACACAGACAGACGTCAAACTCAAGTTCAAGCCTCTCTCCAAGAAGGTGGTGGCGGCCACGCTGCAGTTCTCTCTCTCCTGCATCTTTCTGCGAGAGGGCAAAGCCACGTGAGTCCTGTTTAACCACTTCAGACCTTCCATAGCACTCACACCGCTCAACCCCTTTTCTCTTCTCCACCTTCACTCCTTTTACTGTACGGTTTCCTTTATTTCAGTCATGTGACACTCTTGTGCTGTCTGAGACAACATTACTGGTGTAATATACGCTGTGCGCTAATCTTACCCTGCCCCAGTGTACAGTATAGTATGAAGGCAGTAGTCGAGGTCCCACAGCAGGCTGGTGATGGTAAGTCAGAGAACCGGAATCACTGCAGTCAAGGAAGAGCGAATACTAGACAGCGACCTCACTTACGTTCACGTGCTGTATAAATCCATTTAACATGGATCAAGCCATTCAGATATCAATGGTGTATGTTAGCATTAGCGAGCTAGTTCACTATCCGCTGGGTTGCGGTTCTGGTAACGGTAAACGATTGATGAACGCACACAGCAGAAGTTTCTCCACTGGGAAATGTATGAAAATGTACTTCTTTCACTGCTGGACTTGGACACGAAGTCACTTCCACCATGGTTTGTTTTTTTCCCCTGTCACCTCATTGCATCATGGGATATGGCTGCTGAGCTGTGGCGGTATACAGGAAATGTCCTTCAGATTAGTTCATCTGAAGAATCTCATGTAGTCCAGGTTTGTTTTCCATGTCGTGTGTACTTCCTGCAGTTCAGTATCCAATCAGAATTCAGTACAGCGTTTCACACCTGACTGAAAACCTTTTATTTACAGAAGTGCAAGAATACAAAACTTTCATCATAGTTTAGTTTATTCCATCTTCTCCCTCCTGTTATCTTTGAACTTCAGCTTTTTTATTTTGCTTTCCTCCTTTTTTACCCTCTCATACTTTCTTTCTCTTTCTTTTTCTCTTCATTGCCCCTCACAGGGTCTCGCTTGCTAATGTGTGCTCATTCTTCACATTCCCAGAATTCCACATCCATCATTCATCTATCGCTCCTCATGCCACCTCGCTTTCTCTCGCTCTCTCTCTCGCTCTCTCTCTCTCTCTCTCTCTCTCGCTCTCTCTCTCTCTCTTTCTCACACACACACACACACACACACACTCTCTCGCTTCAGATACCTGTTCCTGGCTCATTCACCCCAAGCTTTAACGTTTTGTGCATTTTTAGATGCTTTTCTGCTCAGCGTGAGAGTAAAGAGTGGGTATTTGAGCTGCTGCTCACTGGAGGAATTTTGTTTTTTGACTTGTTTTTGTATTTATCCCAAAACGAGGGAGCTCCAGTCAGTAATTAAAAAGCTGCAGCTCAGAAGTGTACTCAGTGCTGTAGGGGTATAAATACAGTAGTATAAAGAGCGCTGGCTCCTCCTTCTGCCACAAGCTGCTGCTTATTGTCTCCTGTGTTAGCATCATTGGTCAGATGGAACCCTGCCACCCGTTGAGAAAAGAATACAATGCAACAAGCCCCCTATGTTTTCTTCATCCCCTGAATATGGTTCAGAAATGAAAAGCATATTCGAGAGGCTGATATTCTATACGTCTCGATCTCTTTTCGACTTTCATGTCACAGCGATTCCGACAAACAGAACACAGACGAAACATTTCCGGTCACTGGCCCTGAAAGTGTAAATCTCTCTCACCTGGACAGAATGCACCCATTTTTTCATCAGTATATTTTCACAGCACCAGACCCCCCCCCCCCCCGCCGACACACACACACACACACACACACACACGTCCAAAGAAAGCGAGTGTGAGGGGCATATATATAACGTGCCGGGCCTTTTGTGTTATCAGCCCACGCACGGTTTTTTGTGCACGTAACCCCTCTTAACCCGACGGAATGATGTCACAGGCACACAAATAAACTCCATTACATACGTTCAAATAAGCTCCGGCACGAGCAAAAGAAAGGTTGGAGCGCATTCATGAAAGGGTGATGGAGAAAGAGGGAGCGAGGACGAAGGGTCGGGAATGAGAAGAAGATACGAGGGAGAGAGAGGGAGAGAGAGGGAGGGAGAGAGAGGGAGAGAGAGGGAGGGAGAGAGAGGGTTGGTGTTAATCCTGTGGTTTTATCTCTGGACGTAGAAACTCAGGAAGGAACTGTATGTTCACACTGCAGCTCTCATGAGGAACAGAAGCACAAATTTATCATCTCTTTCTCTTACTGTCTATCTGTCTGTCTGTCTTGCTCTCTCTCTCTCTCTCTCTCACACAATGTCTATCTCTCTCTCTATGTCTCTCTCTCTCTCTCTTACTGTCTATCTGTCTGTCTGTTTCCCTCTTTCTCTTACTGTCTATCTCTCTTTCTATGTCTCTCTCTCTCTCTTACTGTCTATCTGTCTGTCTGTCTGTCTCCCTCTCTCTCTCTCTTACTGTCTATCTCTCTTTCTATGTCTCTCTCTCACTCTTACTGTCTATCTGTCTGTCTGTCTGTCTCCCTCTCTCTCTCTCTTACTGTCTATCTGTCTGTCTCCCTCTCTCTCTCTCTCTCTCTCTCTCTCTTACGGTCTATCTCTCTCTCTCTCTCTTACTGTCTGTCTGTCTCTCTCTTACTGTCTGTCTCCCTCTCTTACTGTCTGTCTGTCTGTCTCCCTCTCTTTCTTACTGTCTGTCTATCTCTCTCTCTCTTACTGTTTGTCTGTCTGTCTCCCTCTCTCTTTCTTACTGTCTGTCTATCTCTCTCTTACTGTCTGTCTGTCTCTCTCTTACTGTCTGTCTGTCTCCCTCTCTCTTTCTTACTGTCTGTCTATCTCTCTCTCTTACTGTCTACCTGTCTGTCTTCCTCTCTCTTACTGTCTCTCTCTCTTAATGTCTATCTGTCTGTCTTCCTCTCTCTTACTGTCTCTCTCTCTCTCTCTCTCTCTCACTATCTGTCTCTCTCCCTCTCTCTCACTATCTATCTGTCTCTCTCTCACTTTCTCTCTCTCTCTCAGTCTCTCTCTTTCTCTTACTGTCTATATCTCTCTCTCTCTCTCTCTCAGAGTACTGTGTAGTGATGGATAATGATAATTTTGTAATTCTAATGTTAAAGCTGTGAAAATCAAAATTATGAACATTACACCCTCGTGCGTGTGTGTGTGTGTGTGTGTGTGTGTGTGTGTGCGTGTGTGTGCGTGCGTGTGCATGTTTGACCTGCTGATTTTCACTTTCTCCTTTAGAGATGAAGACATGCAGAGTCTGGCGAGTCTGATGAGCATGAAGCAGGCCGACATCGGAAACCTGGACGACTTTGAGGAGGATAACGAGGAGGACGAGGAGAACCGCGTCAATCAGGAGGAGAAAGCTGCTAAAATCACAGGTGAGGGAAGGGTGGGTGGAGCTTCGACCTGTTGCCGTAGGATACAGTAATGGGTTCCTGAGTTAGTGACTAACCTTAAGAGGAGTTGGGTTTCTCTTTCGTTGTGATCAGTGTTGAAGGTGAAGTTACGTTAGGATGGGAGATTTATCCAAGTGCAGGAGTGTGTCTATCATCTCACACTACAGTCTCTCTCCGTTCTTCCTTCTCTCAACACCGAGTTTCAGCAACTCTGAGCCCCTCAGACTGAGAGATGTCAATCAAGTGTGCTAATTAATTTTAGTCCCTATTCACATTCTCTCTCTCTCTCTCTCTCTTTTGGAGGAGGGGGTTCATTATTATTGTTAATATTTTTATTTTTATGTTTTTTATTTTTATGTTTTGCGCTTCATGGCCATCCTCACCAGTACGGCAGGTGTGAGTGGGTCAGGCCCGTGTAATATTTTTACTGGAACCCTTTTAATACTGCTGAGTGAACAGCAACACAACTGTGGTTGAATCCTTGGCCAGGGGTCTCAGCACGGTGGGGTTCAAACCTGCAGCCTGTCGATCATACGCCCAGCACCCTAACCGCTACACCACCGGCCCCACGTGTACTCTGGGCGAGGGCGGGGTACACCCTGACCAGCTCGCCACGTTGTTGCTGGGCCAACACACACACAATCAGTCACGCTCACACCTAGGGGCGATTTGAAACAGCCAGCCAGCCTACTGTACAAGTCTTTGGACTGTGGGAGGAAAACGGAGTACCTGGAGGAATCCCACACAAGCACGGGGAGACCTTGCTTTGAAGCGGACGTGCTGACCACTACGCAGTGTATTAAATTCTAATTCATGGTGCACTTTTCCCCACATGATGTTTTCATTTGGCTAAAACTCCTAAATAAAAGGGACTTGAACATGTAATTGAAGCCCGTAAAAGAATCAGAATAACGTGTCGGTCACGTTGAGACGTTTGCCTCCGATCCTCAGTCTGTGTTTCCTTCCGACTGAAAGGTTCCTGTTCTCCTGCTGGATGGAACTGACTGGTTCTTCTGAGTTCTGACCCGGAGCTCTTATCACTGTATTAGTTTTAGGTCTGTGTGAGGATGGATCTGTGTCCCAGGGATATCGGTCTCTCTTTGTGTTTATCTTTGGCTGTGTTTTTTCCTTCACATGTTGCTTGCACGTGTTGTTGTGTGTCTGAGACGGTGTGTTGAGTGTAGGAGGGAACCCTGAGCTCTGTGTTTATTAAAATTAGTGTATTTAATGCAGTATATCAGGGAAGGAATCAACATTTGGGGGATTGCTGTGAGAGGAACATCGTCAGTGTGAGGGTGGGTAATGTCACCTCTCTGAAATCAGTTCCCTGTAACAGGATGTGCAGGTGAGCGTTAATTCCTCTCAAACCTGCACTGGGTTCCTCTCAAACCCTGTTTGGTTTTATTTTTATTTATGAATCAACAGTGTTGTATTTTATCAGTTTAGTGTTTTGTGTGTATTTTTATGGAATGTTACGGTAACAGTACGGAGGAACAGACCGGGGAATATTAACAGGCGCTAATATTAACATGTTTATTTATTTTTATATATATATTTATTTTGGCGTCTGTACTATGGTACAAAACCGTAGAGGGAAAAAACCTTCATCTCATCATTATATTCTCAATCCAGCTTTCTTTCCCGCTCTCACAGATCTATCCACAATAGATAGTGTTGGAGTGGTAAACTCAGTGTATACCTCCATCTTCAAAAATACTACCTTCATTGCAGGTGTGTGTGTGTGTGTGTGTGTAGTTAAGTGTGTATTATGATAATTCAGTGATGATAAAATGCAGTTAAACATCGGGATAATTATTGTGCAGAGAAAGCGCGAGAATGAACGTGTGAGAGAGCGCGAGAATGAACGTGTGAGAGCGCGCGAGAATGAACGGGTGCGAGCGCGCGAGAATGAACGGGTGCGAGCGCGCGAGAATGAACGGGTGCGAGCGCGCGAGAATGAACGGGTGCGAGAGCGCGAGAATGAACGGGTGCGAGAGCGCGAGAATGAACCGGTGCGAGAGCGTGAGAATGAACAGTTATGAGAATGAATGTGTGAGAAAGCGAGATAATAAACGTGTCAGAGTGAGAAAATGTACATGTGAGTGTGAGAGAGCAAGAGAAGGAACATCAGGCAGTTCATCTAAAACACATCTGGTAATTCTGCTGTTTGTTTACAGTGGCTAGCAGATAGCTCAGCTCAGTGCAGTGCTAGCGTTAGCATCGCGTGGAACGTAAACAGCAGTGACCGAGATGGCACTCGCCTCTCGGTGTAAATGAAAAGGTCTGCAGAGCTCCGTGAGAGCCTCCAAGTCCGGGGAGCGGTGTTGAGGAAGGATTCGGCTGTTATTGCACCTGTCACTGTGTATGTAAACACACCGCCCCCCTCCTCTGCTTTTACGAGACTCTGTGCTTTTGTCTTGCCGGTAGTTAATGCGGCCTGCTAGCCGGATAGCGGCTCCGGTGATCAGTGGATGTAGCGAGCTTTCTGTGATGACCATTAAACAGCAGTTCCAGATGAATTGATTCGAAGTGGTGAGTAGCTCCAGTTCATCTATCTTGTACTTAATGGATCTCACATTGCGAATCCAGAACCCGAACGGCATCCACGCCTGCATCGTCTCTTCTTCGCTGGGCAGTAGATCCACGGGGCCTCTCCGGCCTGGCAATAATGTTGTGTCGCTGAAAGCTGCTAGTGATTTTGCTTTGGAGACAAATGTCAGTTAGCTCCTGCCGACTAGATGTGAAAACCACCATCGTAAGGTATGAAAAGGTTGAGAGAGCGCGAGGATGGAGGTGTGAGAGAGCGCGAGGATGGAGGTGTGGGAGAGCGCGAGGATGGAGTTGTGGGAGAGCGCGAGGACGGAGGTGTGGGAGAGCGCGAGGACGGAGGTGTGAGAGAGCGCGAGGACGGAGGTGTGAGAGAGTGCGAGGACGGAGGTGTGAGAGAGTGCGAGGACGGAGGTGTGGGAGAGCGCGAGGACGGAGGTGTGAGAGAGCGCGAGGACGGAGGTGTGAGAGAGTGCGAG
>JAOUQZ010000002.1:23346125-23357145 GCA_028564935.1 Neosilurus hyrtlii
CTCTCTCTCTCTCTCTCTCTCTCTCTCTCTCTCTCTCTCTCTCTCTCTCTCTCTCTCTCTCTCAAACACACACACTCATTTCCATTTTGTACAATAACCCCTGCGGCTAAGCCATGATTGCAGTAGCGTTCATTGAAATATGACAGATAAGAATAATCAATAAAGGAGTACACGCACACACACATGCACACACACACACGCACACAAGCTTGGTTATAAGTATTTAATTTCCATCCAGTTTTGTGTAATGAGAGAGTGTGAGTTAGACTAATTTCCCATGACATATGATCCTGTGTGTGTGTGTGTGTGTGTGTGTGTGTCTGTGTGTGTGTGTGTGTAGGCTTTATGTTTCTGTGTAACCCTGCAGGAAGAGAGGAAAGCCTCTGGACATGTGTGTGATTGACTGTGATAGATGCCTGTCAGTCATTCAACAATGTCATTCATAAACAAAATGCTTATCAGCACACACTCCCGTGGGTGTGTGTGTGTGTGTGTGTACACTCCCTCTAAACAGATTGGTGTTGTAGGAGAAAGTCTCAGACAGGAGGAGGTGGGCGTGGAGGGAAAGGTGTTATTTGTGAAAGTCTTCTTAAACATTTTAAAGCCGTGTTTTGTTTATGATGAATAAACTGTAAGTCCTTCATCAAAGATAACCTGCTCTCAGACGTTCCTGAGATCTCGGTAGCTTACTAAAGTCCTCCTGCTGGACATGGACATCAGTCGGTTCTTTTCCTCTAGAAAGAGTGCTGCCCGGGTGCTTTTGTGTTGATTCTCTGTAACCATAACCTCGTTATCTGTCCTAGTTCATCAAAACTTATTTCGCCGATCGCCGCAGCGCAGTGCCGTAGTGGTTAGCACTTTCGCCTCAGGTGAAGAAGGTCCTGGGTTGGAGCCCTGTGGTCAGTGAGGGCGTTTCTGTGTGGAGTTTGCATTTTCTCCTTGTACATGTGTGGGTTTTTATTTGGGTATACCGGTTTCCTCCCACAGTCCAAAGACATTAGGCCAATTTCAAATCGGCTCTCTGTGTCAGTGTGAGTGTGAATGGACGTTTGTCCTACAGGGTTGGGATCAGGAATGGGTTTAACCCCCCTACATACCTGACAATAAAATCACTAAATAAATATCTGATGCGAGTGAGTGGAATAACTGTTCTATTGAATTCGCACCCACTGGATTGGAAGTACAGCATTTTATAAGATCTGCTATGTTCTTGTTTTTTGTGCCTTGCACAGTCTTCTGCTTCATCACACCCCGTTTACGATGGTCTCTGCCTGGATTAACTGAAGTCAAATATGTACTTATAAATACGCTACTGTTTAAAAGTTTGGGCTCTCCCAGAGTATCTTCAATGAAAACAATAAATTTCTTTTTTTTTTTCTTTCTGACCCCAAACTGCTCATCGCTTTATTTCTCAGTGACGAGCAAAAAGAACACAGACACCATGAAGGAGAGAGAAATCAGTCCTGCATTCACTCTGACTTTTTCCTCCTCACTTTTTTTTCTTATTTATTTATTTCTTTTATCCTTTAAAAGTAAACGGCAACCTGCGACTGCAGACCTTTTGCACTCGCCTCGCTCTTTGTTCTACTTTCCTCTCATCCACAAAGGACACGCATCCTGATCCGGGGGAGATGAGAAAGTTCTAATTAATTGTAAATTGAGAAAGAGCTTAGGTGCTTTGATTGCTTAAACACACACACACACACACACACACACACCCATTGGAGAGAGAAGCCTGATAAACTCAGGAAAGCAGGTGAGATGTGGAGACAATGGCTGTCTCTTGTCAGGAACCTAAAATTAACCGCACTGCTGATACAAGGCGTGATAAAGCACGAGAGAGAGGACGAAAAGACGAGCGATTTCTCCTCGGAACTCGTCTAAATGAGTTGAGGAAAGTGATTTTCTTCTTGTACTGTTATTCTACTCCTCTCTCTCTCTCTCTCTCTCTCTCTCTCTCTCTCCATCAGTCACTCTCTATCATCTGATCAGGGATTGAGAGTTTTTTCTTTTACTTATTTGATTATCTGTCTGTATTTCACATCAGGACAAATCAGTGTAATTACACTTGATAGACACGGACAGGCTTGAATGTAGAGGTGTGTGGAGAGAGAGAGAGAGAGAGAGATGGGTGTATATGATAAGACGGAGGAGGGATTAGTTTAGTGTTTCTTCATATCAAACTCTTATCAGAGAGAACCATCTTTGACATTAGCTGTCTCGGCCGTCTGCCGGCGCCCCCCCTCAATATCTCTGCTTGTCTCGTTCCGAATCTAGTCCTGCACTCTGTCTTACACCCTACAACCTGCACTTATTATACTCACCCCCATTTACCCCTTAATTAATAATATCAGGTAGTGGCAGGTCTAGTTTTTAAACCTGAACCTCATCTCGTGATTGAGTGCTTTTATTTTCACATATTTTAATACAGGCTGTTCGATAGACGGACTGCAGGAAAACCAGAGTAAGGTGACGTCATTATCATGGGAATGTGCAGGTTGTTTGTGGCTCTGAATGGTGCATTTACTGCTTGTGTTCGCCATCATCAGTAATCCCTTCATCACCGTGGTGCTCATTTATTTATTTGGGGGAAATAAGAGAGTAGGGGCGGCACGGTGGCGCAGTGGTTAGCACGTCCGCCTCACAACAACCTGGGTTCGATTCCCCGGCTCGGGGCGTTTCTGTGTGGAGGAACCGGAGTACCCGGAGAAAACCCAAGCAAGCATGGGGGGAGCATGGAAACTCTCCCCATGCTTCCTTGAGTTTCCTCCGGGTACTCCAGTTTCCTCCCACAGTCCAAAAACATGCACATAGGTGTAAGTGTGAGTGGTTATGTGTGTGTTGCCCTGAGATGGTCTGGTGAGCTGTTCAGGGTGTACCTCGGCTTCGCCCAGAGTTGGCTGAAATGGGCACCAGCCTCCCCGCGACCCTGATTAGGAATAATGAATGAAGGAATGAATGAACATTCCTGTGTAGTGCGTATACCGAAGCAGGGATTTTAATAATAATATTAAAATAATAATAATAATAATGCTATTCTATATTTTAACATTTTTTGAAAACAGATTTAACTTGATCTTGTACCTCATGTTTATACTCACTACACTCATCATACACACTTAAATGTCTAATAGTGTGTTGTGTTATCAGTTTAATTTCCACACAGGAGGTGAAGTGTGTGTCACTAACCACATTCACAGCTGTACTAATTAGTCTGTAGTATTTAGCTGGTTTTTAATGTGTGTGTGTGTGTGCGTGTGTGTGTGCGTGCGTGCGTGTGTGTGTGTGTGGGTGTGTGTCGCAGGCATATGACGGCTTTGCCAGTCTGGGTATCTCTCGGCTGCTGGAGCCAGCTGACATGGTGCTGCTGGCGATTCCAGACAAGCTGACCGTGATGACGTACCTGTACCAGATCCGTGCACACTTCAGTGGCCAGGAGCTGAGCGTGCTGCAGATCGAGGCCCAGGCCGGCCGCAGCACCTACAAAGTCGGCGACTTCCACACCGACTCGGAGAGCTCCGTGGCTCATGACACCTTCTACGCCGAGCTTCACAACCAGACGGCAGAAACCCACCCTGATGAAGAAGGGACGAGGCCGGGAGACACCGGGTCAACAGAGCCCCCATCTTCCTGTCCATCCTCGCTGCCGACCAAAACGAACTCGGATTCTTCCCGGGCCGATGCATCGGAGGCGAAAGAGGATGTGGTGGATGCAGACAGAGCGAAATATAAGGAAATCCTGAGGGATGGGGTGGCTCCAGAGGGTGGAGTGCAACCACAGGCCTCTGTTTCAAACGCAAACACACTCGGCATCAATTCCACCCGAGACACGGACATAAACAAGAAGAGGAGCGTGAGACACATTGAAGTGGACATCACGCCAAAAGAGAGCAGCTCGTTACAGACCAACCATATGGACACGCCCCACAAACATGCACAGGTAAATATACGCGCAAAACAAGCGCAGTAGGATCTCACACAGGAAAACACACACCTGCTTTAATCCACACAAATCCTCCAGAGAGTCACACCCTGGTGAGGCCACGCCCCTGAAGTCACACAAAACAAAAAGCAGTACTGACTGCTCCACGAGGTGGATTTCATCAGAACCTGCGGAGGATATTTTTCTGACTAATTATATAATACGGTGGAATTCTCTGTCAGTCATGTGACCTAGATAGCTGTACTCGTAAATCACATAAACAAATAAAATGCATGTAAAAGGGCCCACGTATGACAGACGAATAAATTCCCATCGAATGCGCGCTCGCACACAGAACTGATCCGCAGTAAACATATGCGTACACACCCCCAGTCAACCCACCCCACCTTAACATGTTTTTTTTCTTGTTGGTCCGTGCAGCTGTAAGCTGTTTGTGCTATCACACCGCCTGTTTCCCCCTCTGTCACTTCGTCTCATACTAAGTGTGATTGGCTTTTTGTCATCACCAGGCTGACGTGTGATTAATGCAGCCTGCGCAATATTCCTCCCGCCTGCAGCTCGCCACGCTCCAGAGCCTCGCCTCATCTCTACAGCCTCCCGCTTCATACCATTATTTATCTCCCTCTCACACACACGCACGCACGCATACACACACACACACACACACACACACACTTTATCCTCACATGCACACATACAGATAAGTGACAATTTAAAGGAAAGTAAAGGTGGCACCGTTATGCTGTGGGGGGTGTTTGTGTGTTTGTTTGTTTGTGTGTTTGTTTGCGTGGTTCAGCTTCACTTCATCACTGCATATCTGTATCAAGTTCTTCTCACTGATGAAACATTTCTACCTTGCTGGGCGTGGTCTCTTCCAGGATTACTCCGCCCACATCCAAAGGGCTCAAGGGCATTCGGAACTCCTCGCCCACATCCGGTAGAACGTAGACTGGGATATTAGGTACGCCATATTCGGGAACTACTTTTTGATCATGTGACGACATGGTCAAAATGGCATCGCTGGCACAAGAATACACATGTTTTTGCGAAGAAAGTAGAAAATGGAGGAACATCTTAATATGAATTAACTCTTACTAATGTATTTGTGAGGCAATATTAAGTTATATAATTAATAATAAATATATTTCAGATCTACTTTTGCTCTCTTTTGTTTGATGCATCGTGTTGACTGTAGTGCGGTAACCGCACCACAACACGGCAAAAAAACGTTTTCTACATACGCCAAAATGGCACACACAATGTCCGAGTCTTATTTCTCGTCGCGGAAATAGGCGAGGTGATCCGGACGGGCTCGAGGGCTCAGTGAACGGATGGATATGAGAAATGACCATTTTGTGACCTTTGAACTCACCAGATCTCAACCAAACTGAACCCCAGATTTTGGACCAAGTAAAAAGTGCTTGCTGTTTGACCTCATCGTTTCTACTATTAGAAATCTTTTTTCCTCCCGTCCACCGTTCCATATCCAGATATATCGCCTCTCAAAGCTTAAAGGATCCTTTGAGTCCCAGAATCCTTTGCACCGAGTAGCAAGTCACCGTTTTTGATGCCCCAACACATCCACAATAATTCGTCATCATTCTAGTCCATAGATCTAAATTAGAATGCGCAGTTGACCGATCGTTAAGGCCCACCCCCTCAGTTACTGTTGTTACCCGTGCGAGTGAGCAAAGAGTTTATGGCTGCAGCATTTAAAACAATAGAGGGAAATGTCTGTAATACGTCTGTGAATCTTCTGATCGAAGTATCTTTAGACCACAGCTGCTGTTCTATAATGTGAACGAAATCATAGGTACTGCAACAGGGATTGTTTTTACGGCACATGACGTTCATTTCAGTGAAATGATATCAGTTCAGTACCAAATGATCCTGTTCGCTAGCCAGCACTCATCTTATCTAATGTTAGCCGACGTTAACTGTTGTTCGAACATTTTCATTATTTAATTTTGGTTCAGTCGTGAGACTTTCTGAGACTAATCTTGAGTATCTTCAGCTAGTTTTCAGACATGATGCTGTAATATCACAGCTAACATTAACCAAATCAGATTTCCGTTCCATCAGGGAAGAAAAAGTGCTTTGGGTAAAAAAAGTGCTTTTTCGATAACCTCATTCACTACATTCAGATCATCAGCCGACTTCTTTTTATTGCCACATTAATGTTGCTGAGCCTCGACCGGACCAACAGCGCCATGGAGATCACATGCCGAGATCAAAATAAAGGTGCAACAATAAAATATTAGTGAGTGTTTTGGGTGTTCAGCTGATAATCTGCTCGACCACAGAGCCGTATCCAATGTTTACATTTATCTTTGTTTTCGTTTTTTTGGAAAAGGAACAAAATCTCTTTGTTCATCAGTTTAGTGTTCATATTCCAAATTCCACAGACTGCGTTTCATTGAACACTGAAATGTTTATAAAGTTTTTAATGAGTTTATGATGAGTTTCAGTGCGCTCGTCTGAGCTGTTTGTCCAAAGTCTACAGGTAAGGGCTACTGATTGGTCAGTCTCTATTTTGGGGTGAGGTTTAGCATCAATCAGTTGAAAATAAGTCAAAGTATCTCTAGTTTAGTTCATCTGTGAAGGTAAAAAATGTAATATTCTGTTCAAACTTTTACTATGATACGGAAATTTAGTTATGCTACACAGAGAGCCAGCAGCTAACGCTAACATGCTTTCCAAACAGAACTGGATTCTGAGCAGAGCGAGCCGGTCCTTCAAAAGCATCCAAGTAATCAAATAAAATGGTTTGTAATGATGTAATGGCAAAGTAGTTCATTGTATTTTAACACACACACGCACACACACACACGCGCACACACACGCACACTTAGATCAGTTTAATATTCACACGCATACTCAGCTTTCCGGTATACACTCTTGTACATCGTCTCTAGCACACGCGCAAACACACACACACACACACACACACACACACACATTTTATGCTTGGCATAGCCAGTATTATACAAAGGAATCCAGATGTGTGTTGGTGTGTTTGGATGGTTAAGATTTGCTGTGTGATTGTCGTCGGTGGCGTCAGTACAGAGTGCGAGGTGCTTCCTCATCACTAAGCTGCCAGAGTTCAACCCTCCGTCTGCACTAACACAGCAAACCCCTGAACATAAAAATCCCAACTTTAGAAATAAAGCAAAGATTTTTCTCACCTTTTATTTTTTTGGGTTGGTTTTTAGGATGCTGCACCTGTTCCTGCGTCCGCCGGCACCGAGAAGGTAATCACATGACCCATCGTACAGGAGGATGTGTTCACCTCTCCAGTACAGTCCCAGATACACACCTGAAACTATAGAAACACAATACAAGCAACACAACACACATGTAATAGAGACTGAACAATCCGTGCTGCTGTTTTCTTCCTCAGAAAGTGCAGTCGCGTCAGGAGGAGCTGAAGGAGAGAGCGCGCCTCCTGCTGGAGCAGGCTCGCAGAGACGCCGCACTGAAAGCCAGGAACAAAACCATCCCCAGCGCTACCTCCCCCACGCACACACGCCCACCGCAGGTCATGGACGTGAGTTCATCTTTCAATAATGATCCACACGTCTACACACCATCATCTCAGCCAATCAGGAAGATACAGCGCAAGAGTTTTACATAATGTTCGTGTCAGACGTCAGAATGGGGAAAATGTGAACGCTGAAGCCTGAGGTGAAGGGTCAGACCAGGTCAAGGCTACGCTAAAAACCCACTAATCACTCTGTACAGCCGTGGTGAGCAGAAAAGCATCCCAGAACACGCAACATGCTCAATGCTGTGTCAGATGAGTGATTGGCTTTCACTGCTGTCAGTCTAATATATTAAATATTATAATATTAAAAAAATAAAAAATAATCAGACCTGGAGAGCTGAAGGCTGGAAACATTTTTAGCGGCGGGGTGGCTCAGTGGTTTCGGCTCTGGATTACTAATCCAGTTCAAGTTGCCACTGTTGGGTCCTTGAGCAAGGCCCTTAACCCTCGTCTGGTCTAGTCGCTCTGGATCAGGGTGCCTGCTAATTGTCGTAAATGTAAATGTAAACATGTCAGCAAATGTCATTTCACTCTTCAGATGTCCAGTTTTTAAGCTCTCGACCAGTTAGCCATGGGATTGATTGATTGATTATTAATTTATATTTTTAATTATTTCTTGGATGAATCAGTTAATGTGACTTGATTATTTACTTCTTTATCAGTTAAGCCTGTTCAGGTTGTTGTCCACTTTAAAAAAAAAAAAAAATCACGTATCAGCACAAAACTTTCTCTCGCTATAGTAGCGAGTAGTGGCGTCCATACGTTCGTCCATACCCGTCATGGCCGGGACCCCGTGCACGCGCAGTAGCACTTCATTCGGGTCGCTGGTATTGTATAATGAGTGAGCAAATAGTCCGGTATATCATCAGTTCAGGCTTGTGGGTAGAAACTGTCCCTGGATCTGCTGGTGCGAGTCCGGATGTTCCTGTACCGTCTGACCGACAGCAGGAGTGTGTGGCTGGGATCAGAGAGGATCCGCTGGGCCTTCCTCCTGCAGCGCTATGTGTAGAGGTCCTGGATCGTTGGCGGTTCAGTCCCGGTGATGCGTTGTGCCGATCTGACCCCCTCTGTAGAGTTTTGCAGTCTAGGGAATTACAGCTGCCGTACCAGGTCGTGATGCAGCCAGACAGAACACTCTCAGTGGTGCATCGGTAGAAGTTGGTGAGTGTTCTGGAGTCCATGCCAAACCTCCTCAGCCAGCAAAGAAAGAAGAATTTTCAGTCTACTGATCTTTATGTTAAATGAAAAGACGTCCCCTCGATGCCGGAATGACGCCCAGCTGTGATTATGATTATTACTGTGTACTGTTGTGGTTTTGTGGTTGTGTTTTTATTTTGACACCCATCACACTGATACAGCATTGATATCATTGCACTGATGCACTGCGTATCGAGTCAAAGCTGGGGTCGTGCTCTCACGTGTGACCTTCCTGACTGTTATCTCTGATGCGCCTTTATGTAATTAGCTGAAAGTTAACAGCGTGTAGCTGCTAATGAACCGAATTAGGTATCAAGATCACGTCCTCATTCTACAGTAAGTCCACATAAATAATAAATAATTTCTAACAGCTTCTGGTGAAAGATTCTCAGAAAAGAAATATTTAATAATAATAATAATTATTATTATTATTAAATGCTATAATGTCGTGCATTGCCTAGTGGTACAGTTGTTTATTACACACACACACACACACACACACACACACACACACTGTGCAGTGATACGGTCACTGTGCTGAGTATCTCCCACTCCATCCTGAGTGTTTTATGATATTTTTGAATAGATCAATAAACCTGCTGCAAATATTCTAATAGAATTTGGAGAAAGCGACGGACTCTTCTCGTGATAATGTAATATCGTAAAGCAAGCCTTTGCGGGAGAGCGAAACGTCCTTGAATTAAACACTGGGCATTTTTTAAGCAATGGACGGAGGGAATTGCTCCTATTGGCTCTTAACCTTGTGCCTGTGTGTATTTCCGAAATAAAATTAATGCGCCGTTTTTTTAAAGCACCGTTTCACCCCTCATCTCTCTCGTTTTCTTGCTTAGCATAAGTCCTCTACGAGCTGGTGAAGGGGAAACGGCCTGCCATTCCGTAGATTAGCTGCAAATTAACACTGTGCATGTGCACGTCTGTCCCAAGGACAAGGGTGCTAATGAGCCTCGCCTGCATTAGTGCGCCGGCATATTGAATCGTTTGGCTTTTTAATAGAAAGCATTGATCAGAAGCTAGCCTGGACCTCAGTGCGCTGATAATTGACAGCGATTTAGATTAGATTCAGCGATGTCTTGTTTTGATTAGGGGAGCGGGGGGGGGGGGGGGGTGTTATCTCACGCCACGGGGTCCTCTGCGAGACGCGGCCCTGCTGAACGCCGTGTGCATAATGGGCATTTTAATTCAATTAAAAAGGAAACCAGGATACAGACAGAGGAGGGACAACAGGAAGGGAAGTGAGTAGTGGCGTTCAGATGTAGTTTAATGGAGCGAAAGGTGTTTGGTTAATGTTTAGATTTGGTTTCTGGCTGAACTGATCATCAGCACCAACAATGAGAAACATCGAGACCTTCTGTTACTTGCATTATTTCACCTCTCATGTGCGTCTGTTTATTATAAGGGAGGCAAAATCCAGTCCTTACTGCTCAAAAGACCCGACAGTGTCATACTCCCAACTATTAAAGAGATGAGGAGGTGTGGCCTCTGTGCCTGTGAGTCCCAGTGTAGGAGGTGTGGCCTGTGTCTGTCTCTCCCAGTGAAAGAGCAGTAGTCTCTGTATCTATTCAGTTCAGTTTTATTTGTGTAGCGCTTTTTACAATTGATATTGTCACAAAGCAGCTTTACACAGTAAAACTAATTTAAGGAGAAATCAAGATTTTTTCTACAACCCCCTACACATCCCCCAGTATCTGTCTGTCAATATCTGTCCCAGTAAAGGTGTGGAGGAGAGAGGTGTGGCCTCTGTGTCTGTCCCAGTGAGGGAGCTGTGGCCTCTGTGTCTGTCCCAGTGAGGGAGGTGTGGCCTTTGAGTCTGTCCCAGTGAGGGGGGTGTGGCCTCTGTCCCAGTGAGGGGGGTGTGGCCTCTGTCCCAGTGAGGGGGGTGTGGCGGTGCTGATGATACAGAAATGCTCACCATGTGGATCCATCAGAGAAACAGATATTATACAGAAACACAAATGTGTGTAGAATATACTTCTATGGTTCGGAATCAGCTTTATTATACAGAGTGTACTGAAACTGGTACTGAAACTGGTACTGAAACTGGTACTGAAACTGGTTGTACTGTATACGGACAGACTTTAGGAATTTTTTTTTTGTTTGCTTGTTTTTGTTTGTTTGTTTATTTGACAGATTTTTTAACATCCAAATCATTGAACAGCCTTAATAAATCAAGGCTTAAGCGTTTGTCACAAAGGCCCAGCAGTGGCCAGTCCTGGGGTTTGACAGCCACAACCACTGGATCACTGTGTGTGTGTGTGTGTGTGTGTGTGTGTGTGTGTGTGTGTGGGTGTGTGTGTGTGTGTGTGTGTGTGTGTGTG
>JAOUQZ010000002.1:23370752-23392671 GCA_028564935.1 Neosilurus hyrtlii
ATGAGGAACACAACACTGACACATTCCCCACACACACACACACACACACACACACACACACACACACACACACATTTCTCTCTGCTTTAGTGACTTGTCTGTATTTTTTGTTTGTTTCACGGTGAGCTCGGTGTGGTGTTCTTGTAGCTCCTACAGCAGGCCGTCACACACAGCTACCATCAGGACTTAAATTTCAAATTCAAATTTATTTGTCACATACGAATTATACACAGTACAATATGCAGTGAAATGCTTAGTACGACTGTCCAGAATGTAAAGAATTAAACTATCAGGTAACAAGGAGAAAAACAAAAGAGCAAAGATCAGATAAATATAATATCTATATAAAAAGCAAAAGGATAGAAATAGGAAAAAATTAAATATACATCTGAGAGAAAATATATATATATATATCGGATACAAGTGTAATATAAAGCAATGTATATATATATATGAGAATTTATTGCAGTGTGACTTTGCTAGTAAAAATTAAAGATTAAGGTCAGTAAAGTGTCTGTTGTGCAAAAAGTGACAGCGTCTGTGCAGTCAGTAAAGTGCTCGTAACTCGTAACTGGATTCACTTTCCTGCATGTAGAACATGTTGGTTTAGCCGTTAGCTAATATTATTATCGTAGGGAATGTAAGACTCCCTCATGTGTGACGAGTTAAAGAGGAGTCAGGGCGATGCATAACATTTCGTACCAGACGAGGTTGAGGTAAGGAGCCGTTAGCACAGCAGCTAGCGCACATTCCCCACACTGAGTTAGCATTTCACTTCAGCCTTCCTGGGTGCTTCATCCTCGCCCGTGTCTGCTTAATGGCAATCCCCTCCTTCCTTCACTCTCTCTATTCCCTCTATCGGCTACCGAGAACTGCAAGAGCAAGCCGTTCCTCACACCGTCCTCTAACAGGAAGAGTGAGGGATGATGGGAAGAGAGATGGATGGAGGAAGAGAGAAGAGAGAAACATTTACTTGGTGTTTCTGGCTGTTCAGTTCTGCTAATTGTAGAACTCATTAAAAATCAGGTCGCAGGGAAATGCTATAGGCTTGATGCACAAGGCCTGCAGTGCAGAACACATAATCCTTCACACACACACTCCTCTCTCACTCACACACACACACACACACACACACACACACACACACACTCAGCTGTAGTTTATAGAGAACTGAAGCTGAGAAGAGTGAAACGCTTGCCTGCAAAACTTTACCACCTCCACAAGCATGCAGCTTTTTAATTAGCTTTAGCCGTGTGTGTGTGTGTGTGTGTGTGTGTGTGTGTGTGTGTGTGTCCATCATGGAGAGTAAATTAAAAAATGGTTGAGGAAATAGAAGTTGCTTTCTTCTCTCTTCCTTCTATTCTGTCTTCAGTTCTTGTAAAAAGAGTTTCTTTGTGCGTGTGTGTATGTGTGTGTATATGTGTGCCTGTACATCTCAAGAGGTTTGCCTTGACTCACTCTGTGGGGTGTTGAGAAAGACGACCTCATGATTGAATCACAGGTTTATTGTATTATTTTATGTTTAAAAGATAAACAACAACAGCGGTGTTGGTTGGAACTGTTTTTAACTGGACTTTTTTTTCCATAGAGCCTCGCCACTAACTACTAATTACTCACCGCTCACCACTAACTACTCACCGCTCACCACCAATTATTCACCACTCCAACAAACTACTCACCACTAACAACTACTCACGACCACAAACTATTAATCGCTAACCACTTCCTACTCACCACTCCAACAGGCTACTCACTACTAACTACTAAATACTTACCGCTTTCCACTAACTCACCGCTCAACACTAACTATTCACCACTAACTACTCACCACTGCTGGAAATTCCATGTAGACCGTGTTTTGTACCGCGTTTACTCACAGTGTTTTTGTAGGTTTATTAGAACTACATTCTTGTAGCTTTAAAACACTTTTCGTTTCAGTGTCTGATTGAAGAAACTTTAATTAAAGGCCAAATTTATTTAAATAGACACGACGGCCGAAATGGCTAATGGGGCTTATATTCGTGTTTATTTTTTTATCCTGACTGTTAACCCTGTTTATATTCATTAGTTCTCGGCACCCTGCTTTGTTCTTGTTAATGCTCGGTGTGCTGTCCGGCACTTATGGAAAGGTATACGGAGGTGGGGGCTTACATAACAAGGCGAATACCACCACCAAGATAAATCATAAACCCCACCGGCGCCGCTCGTTACTGTCCTTACTGTCGACTTGATTCTTTTCCTGTAAATAATTATTATTTTATTGAAATCAATCCCTGATTATAGCACTGTATTAAATAATGAATGACACGTCAGGGTTTTTAAAAAATCAATTTACATTCTGTGGTCTCGATTAACTAGTCATTAAACTTAGTTATTTACTAAAATAGCTCTTCTTCTTTTTCTTTCTTTTGAAGTCATGGTGCTGAGAAATTGGAATCTTTTCCATCCTGAAGACTTTCCCATGTTCTGCCTTTATACTGTTTGATCCGCAACACATTCCAAACCTCCTCAGGGGAAACATCGCCGCATTAATTACACCGACTTCACACAGGTTTGAGACGAACCGTCACCATAAAACTCTTCCTCTGATGTTCCAGAATCAGCGCATTATTACAGCTAATAGAATTAAAGCGTTATTATAAACCCAGTGTTCAACTTTACTGCAGGAATTACTGACAGAGCTGCTTTTATAGCACAATATTATAAAGTACACAGAATAATGCAATCTGATTGGTCCGTATATCTGGGAATAAACAGCCAGTGTGCCGAAAGGGGAGCGCTTGTTTTTAAAAGGAAGGGACACTCGCAGTAAATCGTGATCGCCTGGAGCAGGAGGCTCTTCATCACTGACTACAGTGTCGTATAAGAAAACTTCCCAGACTTGGTGGATGTCATGAAGCTGAATTAACTTGTTCAGTGATGTCCAGCTCACCTTTAGGGCGTAATGGTCATCATTCAGCATCTTCTGACAGTCGCAATCTATACGTCCTTATTTATTCATTCATTCATTCATTCATTTATTCATTGATTTATTCCGGGTTTAAACTGCGTTATAGTAAAGCTTGTTATAGATATTTACTAAATATCCAGCATGTCAGAGAGCAGACGCGACCACTGCAGTGTAAGCCAGAGGATTTCATGCATGTACAGTCAGATCTTTAAAATTAAACCACACGTCTTCTACGTTAATGCGACATTGATGAGGAGAAAATGCACAGAGCTCGCGGGGAACGTGTGTTACTGCTTACTGTACTGGTCTACTTCACAAACATCATCTCTCCTTACTGACCATCTCTCTCATTTCTTGGACATTTATTTCTATTCTAGATATGGTGAGTAGGGTGTGTGTTGATGTTGAGGAAGAGAGGGCTGAAGAGGAGCACGTGGCATCGTCACCTGGCAATGATGTCACTGTCTATGATAATGAGGAGGAGCCAGTGGCCTCTTGTCTGCTGGTGGATGACTTTACTAACTCAGCTACTGACCTGGCTTCTTTGGGTAAACTAACCGTGCATGCTGTGTGTGTGTGTGCGTGTGTGTGTGTGTGTGTGTGTGCACGTCTGTCTGTCTAACCACTAACCACTCACCCAACTTGCGTGCTGTCTAACACTCTCTCGTTATTAGTGATCTTCTCGTCACTAGATTAAAAATGTACAGTACACCAGGTTAGGTTGTAATATGAATTCTTCCACACTACACAGTTTATGAACATTTCTAGAACAGTATGTTTAAAGGGAATATTTTCACACACAGAGATCTTCCTCCACACAGCCCGAGTTGTGCTTTCCTACCGCATCACTGAGCTGGAATGGAGACTATATGCTTGTGTACAGCATGTTTGGATTATACTTTCATACAGTGTGATTGACTTATCATTCCATCCACCAGATTTCAATTGTTATTACTATTATTATTATTATTATTATGCGTATCATGTTTGACTATATTTATAATTCTGTAGATTATATTAGTATTATGCTTCAGACGCTTTATTTGAGTTCTTCTTCCACACATTTTATTTGTTATGGTTCTGTGCATTGTATTTATATTATTTCTCTGTACAGTGTGTTTGAGTAATGGCTTACCTAGAGCATAGTTTTTATTAATGGCATGTCCAGCCATAACGCCGTTATCCAGAGTGACTTATAGGTCATAAAGAGGATGAAGGGAACATTCTGGCACACGTGGACCTCATCCACATCCGTCAGAATATCACCTCATCTCAGTGTTCAGTTTTTGTGGGTTGGACCACTGATGATGTGATTCCTGGCAGCATGTTTGAACTGTGATTCCTGGCCGTTATGATTCCATGCAACGTAACTAAGTCTTATTATAGTGTAGTTTTGATTTCTGTTTAAATACAACACGTTGGACTTATGGTTGTGTACAGTATGTTTGTGTGTGTGTGTGTGTGTGTGTGTGTGTGTGTGTGTGTGTGTGTATACACATACACAACTTGAGTAGTACACCCACCCCCATCCCCCTGTGTTCGCTTATGATTTTATTTATTTATTTATTTTCATTTCGCTGATGGTTTTAAAGCCGTTTCTGCACAGGCACTAACTTTCGGTCAACACGCAGCCCTTTATCTGGGTTGTGTTGTGGCCTGATAAATGGCTCCTGTGGTGCTGCTGGGGGTGCAGACGGTCTGAGGGATAGATGGATAGAGAAGAGGAGAGGGGGATGCACATGAAACACACCATTTCTCTCTTTCATCCCGACCCACTCACTCGCTTTCTCACTCACTCCTATGCATAGAGGGAGACGGAACAACAGACATGGGGGGGGTGAACAGAAATGTAAGAATGGAAACGACTCGGTAGGAAGAGAAAAAAATAGAGGCCGATGAAAAGGGTGACAGCAGAGTCTGGATCATGAGGACTGAATCAGGATGAACCGAATTTAAATCTGATGGGTGGGAATCATTTGTAGCATATTTAATCCCGATAAAAAACACTGTACCTGTAGATGCACTGTACAGTAAATTCGTGTGTGTGTGTGTGTGTGCGTGTGCGTGTGTGTGTGGGAATAAGAGTGATGGCCTTCAGAGCCGATGTACAGAGTTTTGTTCTCAGTTGATCCTGGTTGTATCTCCTCTCTGTAGGAGTGACGAACAGCAGGCATGTGGACCTGAAGCTGAAGAAGCTGACAGAGGTTCGACCTCAGGGGGGGAGCTCACCTTCATCCTCCTCCTCTTCCTCATCCCTCACAGCATCCAGCACCTCACCACTCAGCCCAGGAGATGAGGCTCATCTGGGTTTGCAGGTGTGTCCACATTTACACACTTTCTTACTTTCTTCTGTGCTTTTTCGCTCACTTCGGACATATTCACTTTCGTACTGAGCTACTCGCTCACTCTCTTTCTCACTCGCTCACTCTCTTACTCACTGACTCACTTTCTCACTCGCTCACTCAATCTCTCTCACTCACTCTCTCACTCACTCTCTCACTCACTCGCTCACTCACTCGCTCACTCTCTTACTCACTGACTCACTTTCTCACTCGCTCACTCAATCTCTCTCACTCACTCTCTCACTCACTCGCTCACTCACTCGCTCACTCACTCGCTCACTCAATCTCTCACTCTCTTACTCACTCTCTCTCTCACTCGCTCACTCTCTTACTCACTCGCTCACTCAATCTCTCTCACTCGCTCACTCACTCACTCGCTCACTCACTCGCTCACTCACTCGCTCGATCGCTCACTCACTCACTCACTCACTCACTCACTCACTCACTCTCTCACTCACTCGCTCGATCGCTCACTCACTCACTCTCACTCGCTCACTCACTCACTCGCTCACTCAATCTCTCAATCACTCTCTTACTCACTGACTCACTTTCTCACTCGCTCACTCACTCTCTCACTCACTCGCTCACTCACTCGCTCACTCGCTCGCTCACTCACTCACTCACTCACTCGCTCACTCAATCTCTCACTCTCTTACTCACTCTCTCTCTCACTCGCTCACTCTCTTACTCACTCGCTCACTCAATCTCTCTCACTCGCTCACTCACTCACTCACTCGCTCACTCACTCGCTCACTCAATCTCTCACTCTCTCTCTCTCTCACTCACTCGCTCGATCGCTCACTCACTCACTCTCACTCGCTCACTCACTCGCTCACTCAATCTCTCAATCACTCTCTTACTCACTCACTCGCTCACTCACTCACTCTCTCACTCACTCTTACTCACTCTCTCACTAACTCTCACTCGCTCACTTACTCACTCAATCACTCTCACTCTCTTACTCACTCACTCTCTCACTCAATCACTTTCACTCGCTCACTCACATACTCTCACTCGCTCACTCACTCTCTCACTCACTCACTCAATCACTCTCACTTACTCACTCTCTCACTCACTCATTTAGTCGCTCTCTCACTCTTTAACTCACTCGCTTACTCATACCCTCACTCACGTACTCTCTCTCACGCTCACTCTCACTCACTAACTCTCTGCCTCACTCTCACATACTCACTCACTCACTCACTCTCACTTTCTCACTCTCTCTCACTCACTCACATACTCTCACTCACTCACTTACTCTCTTACTCGCTCACATTCACTCACTTACTTTCTCACTCTCTCTTACTCACATACTCACTCACTCTCTCACTCACTCTCTCACTCACTCTCTCACTCACTCTCGCACTCACATACTCTCTCACTCACTCTCGCACTCACATACTCACTCACTCTCTCACTCACTTACTCTCTCTCACTCGCTCACTCTCTCTCTCTCTCCCTCTCTCTCTCACTGGCTTCCATTGCTTCTGTAGGTTGGACTGAAGACCTGCAGTGTAATTGGAGTAATTTCATAGATGCTACTGAACAGGAAAAAACAGTGAATCGTAAATGTTAATGATCCCGAGTCCAGACGAGCCTGCGAGAGGTTGAGAGAGTACAGAGCGTCACAGTGCACTTAATTTGGCAGGATGAAATCTATTTATATCGCAGTATAATAGTGCAGTAGAAGTGGAAAGCCCTTACGTCAGTAAATATACAGCCGTATGTAGTAGAATGTCTCTTAGTGCGTTGGTGTAAGCAGAGCCCCCAGGTGGCAACTATATGTTCTTTCTGCACCTCCACACACACACACACACACACACACACACACACGCGCACACACACACACACACACTCCCTATCGCTTTTCCCTCACTCTCTCTGCTGATGGAAGGGATTTCCTGTGAGCAGATGCAGCCATGCTCTTTGATGTAGGAACACAATAAGCGTGGTGCTGCTGCTCGCTCTGATTCAAATGGCCTGGTGTTGAAAATCAGGTGCAGAGTTTTAGTTCTTGCTCTCAGACTTCAGACACACTTTTCTTCCAGCCTTCTGCTTTATAACAGGCTCAGCTGCTTTACAGGATGGTGGTGGCTCAACAGTTCAGGCATTGGATTACTGATGAGGAGGCAGGAGTTGAGCCTCAACACCACCAGGCTGCCACTGCTGGGCCCTTTTAGCGAGGTCCTTACCCCAATCTGCACCAGGATGGGACCTTTGATGGCTGACTCGGCACTCTGACTTTAGCTTCCTAACAAGCTGGAATATGCTAAGGATAGAATTCAATTCAATTCAGTTTAATTTGTATGGCACTTTTTACAATCAACATCGTCACAAAGCATCTTTACATAATAAACATTTTAAAAAGAATTTAAACATTTCTTCTCCAAACCCTACACATCCCCTAATGAGCAAGCCAGTAGTGAGGGTGGCAAGAAAAACCCCCACTCTCCTGTAAAGTATATGTACATGAAGGATGATTCTTCTTATAACATTGTAATATTGCTTTACAGCAGTTCCACACATTTTACTACAGTATTTGTTGATTTTCTTTAGTACCAGCTGACATACAACAGTCCCAGACATTCTGTTACAGTCCCAGTAACTTTATTACAGTCCCAGACATTCTGTTACAGTCCCAGTAACTTTATTACAGTCCCAGACATTCTGTTACAGTCCCAGACATTCTGTTATAGTCCCAGTAACTTTATTACAGTCCCAGACATTCTGTTACAGTCCCAGACATTCTGTTAAAGTCCCAGTAACTTTACTGCAGTACCAGACTCTCTGTTATTGTCCCAGACTCTCTTACAATTCTAGACGCACTATTACGCTCCCTTACAGTCCCAGTCACTTTACTGTAATCCCAGGCGCTCTGTTACAGTCCCAGTAACTTTACTGTAATCCCAGGCGCTCTGTTACAGTCCCAGTAACTTTACTGTAATCCCAGGCGCTCTGTTACAGTCTGGCCTCTGTTACTGCAGTCATAAGCAGTCAGTGCTTAGTTTTGGTTTTGTTTTTTGTTTTTCGGTTTTGTCCTATCAGCTTTACTGCAGTTCTGACTTGCTTGATTTCTTTCGGACTGCATTTCTGTGTAGACATTCAGCCGGCTGCTTGAATAGTTTCTCTTTTTCTACGGTTCAGTCTGACAACAAGCGGGCACGATTTATTGAAGCTTTTCAAACATTTCCCACATCAAACATGCCTTCATTTCTGTTTAAGGCATCTGAACCCTGAAACACGAGTTAAAAATAGAAGAATTCCTGAAAGGAGTTGCTTCTCTATCGTTACAGTGTTTTATTGCTGAGAAACTACACTTCCTGTATAAAACCACGTGGTGTGTATAATAATTTACATTTCTCTCTTTTTTCCTCCCTCTGACCTGTCGGGCTTTTTGGCAGAAACTTCTTAATCAGCATGAAATGCAGTAAATCATTTCAGGAGCTGATGGTTCATCTCTGTACCTGCTCTGTGAATAGAGGATGGGAGATGCTTTTACTGCAGATCCTCATCCACCACTCATCACTCCTGTCTCGTTTTTTGTTCTTTAATTCTCTCTCCCTCTCTATCACACACACATACACACACACACACGCATGTCATAAATCAGTTCTGATGCATTTCCTCTTTTTTTCTCCACACAAAAGCGGGATAAACTGCTCGTCTCCCAGGAGAAATCCCACACTCACAACTCCTCCTGGACTAGAGCTACTGGGACGGTGTTTATACAAACACACACTCACACACACACACACACACACACACACACACACACACACACACACACACACACAGCACTCTCTCTCTCTCTCTCTCGCACTTACACACCTCTGGTCGTCCCAGTCGCCTCTCATTAGTGATTGTGCGTATGCGTAGGCCTTGGTGCTGACTGATAACTGTCTGCAACGTGCAGTCGAGCGCAACATTAGTCACGCATCACACACACTCTCACTCACACACACACACACACACACACACACTCTCACTCACACACACACACACACACACACACACACTTCTACCTCAATAACACCCAGCACAATAATGATCACGACGATAACATATAAACAAGGGGTTAGATCTCAGCAAGGGGATACCCCCTTATATCTGTCCCAAGCAGGGATGCCAAAGGGGCACAGGGGGCAGGTGTTAAGTTGGGGGTGGTAGAGGGTCCTTGGGGAGAGAATGAGCCTAGTGAGGCTTTTTAAGAGTCGAAGGCTGTTTGTTTTCTTGGGACATTAACATGAGGAGAATTAAGCCAGGTTAAAGGGCTCTGTGACAGACTGTCTCAGGAGACACACACACACACACTCTCTCACTCTCTCACACACACACTGAATAAATCCTTTGTTTGTTCAGAACCTCTTTCACACTTAAGTTAGATTTATAATTGAATTGAACATTGAAGGAAAGAGGAATCTCACCCTCAAGCGTCACCATCTTTACCATGTACAGTAGGGGCGGGACTTTCAACCTCGCTCGGGACACCTTTGTGATTCTTTTTTTTTTTTTTTTTGGGTGAAAATAATGCCTCAGGTGGTGCTGGCGCCATGTTGGATACAGAAATGAATTGAGACACATTGGTAGATTCCTTTTGTCATTCTTTTAAATCCACATTAAAGTTTTGCAAGAACGCCATTGTTCATTATCATCGTTCATTCTCTCAAGCACTTAATCCTTATTTGGGTCGTGGGGAGGCTGGCGCCCATCTCAGAGTGAGGGCAGAGTACACCCTGGCCAGCTCGCCCGGCCATCGCAGGGCAGAAACATGCTGATGGCTGTGCAGCTTCTCTTTATGAAAATCAGCAACGGTTCTTTTACATTCCACAGACAGTGAGAGACACGGCCGGCCTTTGATAACCCAGTTAGCTGCACTGGTGGACAGCAGTGACAACCTGGGGATAGTGGGGCCTGAACCGCCGACCTTCAGATCAGTAATCCAGCCCCCTACCACCAGGACACCACTTCCCCCACAGTGAACGCCATTGTAACATTTAATACAGTTAAAATGATGAAGAGTTTCCTGTTAGAAAATTGCTAGACACAAGATCTGAGATTATTATTCCTTTGGATTGAAACTCACTGATTTCTTATCAAGTCAAATGAAAAGTCACAGAGACGTGTTCTGGGCTAACCTGTTAGCTCTAAGCTTTAGTTTATGATCTACAGCTGCAGTACGACACGAAACAATTATATTCATTAAACATGATCATTTTCATAATCATCTTCCGCTTGTTCCGGGGTCGGGTCGCGGGGGCATCAGCCTAAACAGTGAGGTCCAGACATCCCTCATCCAGCTCTTCCGGGGGGACACGGAGGTGTTCCCAGACCAGCCGAGAGACGTACTCCCTCCAGTGTGTTCTGGGTCGACCCGAAGTCTCTTCCCGGGCGGACACGCCCGAAACACCACACCCGGGAGGCTTTCGGAGGGCATTCTAATCAGATACCCGAGCCCCCTCAACTGGCTCCTCTCAACGCGGAGGAGCAGCGGTTCTACTCCGAGCTCCTCCCGGATGGCCGAGCCCTATCTCTAAGGGAGAGACCTGCCACCCTGCGAAGGAAGCTCATTTCAGCCTCGTATCAGCGACTCTTGTTGTTTCAGTCACCATCCAAAGCTCGTGACCATAGAGGAGGGTAGGAACGTAAAGCAACTGGCAAATTGAGAGCTTTGCCTTTCAGCTGAGCTCCTTCATTAAAAAAGCTTTAAAGGAGGGAACGTGTGTGTGTGTGTGTGTGTGTGTGTGTGTGTTGTCTGGTCTGGTTCTTTATAAGGTTTTCTGTTGTGCATGTAACACTAGATAAAAGTGATAGTTAAAAGTTATGAGAACTGAACAGAAATACGCTGCTCTGACACGCCTGGCTGAGCATCTGATGTCGGATCTTATTGGCCGTTGTTTAAGCGTGGGCCGGGGTGCTTGATTGGATGCTTTAAGCGGCCGTATCACCGGCGGCGGCAGCTCTGACCGCGGGAATGTAATTACTGCAGTGTTTTGAAAAGTCATTATTTAGGAATAAACCGAGGAAAGTCTTTGTGAGTGTGTACACGTCCGTGATCGTCTTTATTAGCCAGTCAGATTCCCGTACACACCCCAGTGATCTAGCGCAGCACGCTAACGATGTTTCTCCCCTTTCGCTCTCAAGCAGTGGAACGTGTTCACTAATTGCCAACTTTATTAGACGTTTCTCTTTTCTAATTGACGTCAGCGTCAGGAAAAAACAAATAAACAAACAAGCAGACGTTGTTTCGCTTTCCAGTTCGCTTGCCATGTCGGGCTCGAGCTGTAATAATAACGCGCTTGATAGGGACGCAACTCCAAAACAATGGCATGTTCCATTTGCATAATCTGAATATATTTTCTGGCTGCGGGTTTCACCGAAGGTCGACTTAATTGCCTTCTTCCTTTCTGCTGCTGTGAGTTAATGCGGACTGGCTGAGAAACATGGATTTTTTAAGTGTTCCTCAACATTTCATAATTAAATGTGGGGTTTTTGAGCTGCATGTGTCTAATTTGTCCTTTGATTTAACGTTAACCCACACGTTCTTTCTTCTCTCTGTTTTCCAAACTGCTTTAATGCTTATTTAAATGAGTTTGTCCTCGGCTTCTTAAAGTTAAGTGAAGATTTTCCCCTTTTGCTTAGCCTTCTCTCTCTCTCTCTCTCTTTCTCTCTCTCTCTCTCTCTCTTGCTGTCTCTTTCTGTATCTCTCTCTCTGTCTCTCTGTCCCTCTCTCGCTGTCTCTTTCTGTATCTCTCTCTTTGTCTCTCTGTCTCTCTCTGTCTGTCTCTTTCTCTCTTGCTCTCTCTCTCTCCCTCTTTCTCTTTCTTTCTCTCTCTGTATCTCTCTTGCTCTGTCTCTCTCGCTCTGTCTTTCACTCTGTCTCTCGCACTGTCTCTCTCTCTCACTCTGTCTCTCTCTTTCTGTATCTCTCTTGCTCTGTCTCTTGCTCTCTCTCTTTCTCTCTGTCTCTTGCTTTGTCTCTCTGTCTCTCGCTTTCTGTCTCTCTCTCTGTGTCTCTTTCTCTCTCTCTTGCGCTCTCTCTCTCTCTCTCTCTCTCTCTCCCCCTCTCTCACCTGCAGACCAACCAAACTAACAGTGAGGAGCTGAAGTCCGAGCGTCTGCGTAGGGCGACGGAGCGTCTCCGCAGTCCAGTGGTCTTCAGCAAGGAATCAGCTGTGCGCAAGACACAGCTCAAATCCTTCAGCCAATACGTGGAGAACAGACCAGGTAAGACTCCGCCCACACACCCACATAAGAATCTGCTCTCAAGTTTCGTTCCACGCATCCCAAACTAATGTCATTTCTGGTACATGGTGTCCAAGATCTTATCAACTTTGTGCCCCCACAGTAGTTGCAGTGCATTGTGGGATTTTGTAGAAATCAGATATTTATTGAAATTGGTGTGATGTTAAAGCTTTAATTCAACAAAAACGAAAACCTGAATTCAATATGAAATATTTTACTATTCTTACACTTCAGGAGAGAAATAAATCCGCAGAGTGACTGTGGTTAGTCTGTCATTAGTCTGTGGTTAGTTTGTGGTTAGTCTGTGGTTAGTTTGTGATTAGTCTGGTTATCAGTCTGTGGTTAGTTTGTGATTAGTCTGGTTATCAGTCTGTGGTTAGTATGTGGTTAGTTTGTGATTAGTCTGGTTATCAGTCTGTGGTTAGTCTGTGGTTAGTTTGTGGTTAGTTTGTGATTATTCTCATAAAGGGGTGTATTTTGTCTATAACAGTGTTTAGGTAGATATTATGTCCTAGTAACAGCTACATGAATTCTAGAACCCACCGTCTCCCAGCAGAACATCACTCTAATGTCACTGGCTTGTGTCCTTCACTTAGTCCGTCCTGTCTCCATCCCTTTCCTACGAAAGTGTCACACGTGCAGCCAGGAGTTTATATCAGAACAGTTCCGTCTCTTTCAGTGGTGATGATCACGTGCCTGTTGTAGACACTTTGAGTGATGGACGGGTCACGCTCGTGCTCTCATACAGCGATCTGTAAAATGTCTGTTTGATTCTTATTGTTTCCTTTTATACTGTCTCCACCACTCTCCGTTTTTACCTGTGAATCCTTTCATCTTGTTTAAAGAGGTAAAGAGACAGAGGTCGGTCCCTGAAGACCTGAAGCGAGCGGCCGAGGACAGGAGCAGTTCTTCTGAGGTGGAAAACCGAAAGCCAGTAGAAGACGAGGTGCGTCCTGACTCGCTTTATTCGGGTTCTTATCCTAATTGTAATTCCTGAGTGGCATTTATTTTTTTCTACCTTTAAGCAGGAGAGACTTCAGCTCGGATAAATTAGAGCGCTACTGATGATTCAGAGATTAGGGGTAGAAAAAAAGGGGGAAAGTAATCATGCCTTTCTTATTTTGTAGAAAGAGACAGTAATTATTGCACTAAACAGAAAGTGTGTGTGTGTGTGTGTGAGAGAGAGAGAGAGAGAGAGGAAAAGAGAGGCATGGTGAGGATGTCAGAGGCTAAGAGTGAGCGAGAGAGGCTTGAAGGGAACAGGAGAGTGAGGTATGTGCGAGGCCGTGCCGAGACCCCGGCGGACCCGTCCCTCTGTGCGGAGGTTAATCGGTGTTGAACCCGGCCATTACCCCGGCTCAGCCAGAATTACCCTCCCAAAGATGTTTGCATTAATATAATATATATGGTAATTTCTAGCCTTAATTACGGCGGTGCGGGGGCGCTGATCATGTGTAAAATTGATTTGTGGGAGAAATGCAGCGATAGAGCTGCAGCAGGAGAGGAGCCCGTGATGGACAGCGCCAAGAAAATGCAGCGTAGGAGAGGAGGAGAGAAAAAAAAACAACCTCTTCCTCTTTCACCACTCTTCCATCCTCCTCCTCTTTATCGCTCTTTCTCTGCTTTCCTATTAAAAATACACTGGATCAGCACTAACTGTGTGTCCATCATTTGTGCCTGTACGTTCGGGGTTTTTTCCTCCGTCGCTTCTCCGAGTGGCCAGAGGGGCGGACGATGATAAGGGGTTTGTTTGTGTTTGTAAGCATTTTTAAGAAAATAAAGTTAGTGGTTTGGGTGTCCTGCAGTTAATGTGAACGGAGAAGGAACCGTGTGTGCGTGTGTTCACATCTCAGCTCCCCTACTGACAAGCCTCAGGCATTGCTCCACCTTACCACTCTATTTCAATTTACCCCTGTGTGTGTGTGTGTGTGTGTGTGTGTGTGTGTGTGAGAGAGAGAGAGAGAGAGAGAGTCTGGTTCCTATACACATTTTATGCTCTTTGTGGTTTTTCTATTGTATTTTTAAACGATTCTTGAATCTGATTGGTCAGACGTTGTTTAAATCTCTGGCAGTAGTTGTGGTTGCAGTAATAAACCACAGGAGGAAATGCTTGTCATGCTGAAGTTCTCTGTAAGGACATGTTTATTTTTCCTTTATGGAAAGTCGTCAGCATGGAGTTGTTAAGGGTTTCTCAGTAACGTGATCAGAGAGAAGAGAAGCCGGTTATATTTTCTGATCTTCTGATAGGAAGAACTTTGATAACCGGCTGTTCCATGATGAAAATGATCACCGGAGGATTGCTGTGATTTTAACAAGAATAAATCACTGCTGTTATAAAATCATCCGCTGTCATAATCCTGCAGCTTAAGCTGAAGTTTTTATTTGCTTACCATAATGATTACAGGCTGAAGGTGAGGTGGGTGTCACGGAGTCGTCTCGGAGAGGAAAGGTCAGAGAGATTATTCAGTTCAGCAGAATCCACTGATCCTGAAGCGAATGAGAGTTTTACTGTATGCTACACTGGGACATGAGAGAGGAAGTGAAACCAGATTTTTAGGGTTTATTTCGAACATTATTTAAATCATAGTGAACGCAGGTGCAGAGCAGCGGAATGGCGTCTCTTAAACTGTCGTAAAGAGTTGAGTATATTCTACATGGAAACTTAAAGAAAAGCAGACCAAGACTTCTATACTTTATATTTATATATTTTAACCACGACAGGAAGCTCAGGTGAGCTCTGCACTTCGAACCACAAAGCACTGTGTAGCTACCAGCATCCGTTTATCCGCTCATTTAGGGTTCAGTACATAGATAGAAACGTTCAGTCATTCGTTCATTCATTCGCTCGTCCATTTATTTATTTATTCATTCATTTATTCCTTTATTTATTTAATGATTTATTCATTTATTCCTTTTTATTTATTCCTTTATTTATTTAATGATTTATTTATTTATTCATTTATTTATTCATTTATTTATTTATTCATTCGTTTTATTTATTTATTCATTCATTAATTTTTTACTTTATTCATTCATTCATTCATTTATTTGTTTATTTATTCCTTTATTTATGAAGCCCATATCAGCCGACTCTGGTACACCCTGAACAGCTCATCAGGCCAACACGCCATCACAGGGCTACACACATACATCCATTCACTCTCACACTCACACTCACACCTAGGGGTGATTTGGAACAGCCAATCAGCCTACTGTGCATGTTTGTGGACTGTGGGAGGAAACCGGAGTACCCTGAGGGAACCCACGCAAGCACGGGGAGAACATGCAAACCCCACAAAGACACGCCCTGAGCCCGGGAATCGAACCCAGGATGCTAACACTGTACCACCGTCAGGTACATGTTAGTGGAAACGGTGATGCAGTCAGGTGTCAGTGGTGCCTGGGGTGTCAGTGGTGCCAGTGGTGTCAGTGGTCCCTCAGGATTTCTTTCTGAATTATTATTGTATTTATTATTTACATTTTTTGTATTACCTTTATTTTCCGATTCAATGTGCAGCATTCTAACCGAAAGTAAAGCCTCCCAGGCTGTGCCAGCACCGTCGCTGGAAAAGAACTAGCGGAGATCTGTGGGGCGCCGGAAGCGTTCTGATTCTGAAGGAGAGCAGCATTAAAGAATATTTATTTTAAAATGGAAGATTTAAATTTGTTAGTTGAAATTAAATGCTACGGAGTGAAAAAGCGGCAGCTCAGTTTTCTGGAGAATAAAATGAGAACAGATAAATATGCAGCGTCAAAACCAGATTTTTTTGATTGACAGGAGTTGATTTGCATGCATGAATATGAGACACTCGTTCCAGTCGTGTGTGTTTTGGCTCTTAGAGGAAACCGACGGAGAAGTATAACAATTCTCAGCGTTCGGAATAACAGCACAGGGTCGTTACCATAAAATCAATGATAGAGTTGTTTTCAGTAGCACATTTTAATATCCATAATAATTCATCACACTCTCCTTGTTTTTCTTTAATTCTGTTATAAATAACAACAGGGGTGTGGCTTAATGTACAAGTGACCTTCACTCAGTGATGATTAACCCCCCCCCCTTCCTACCCCCCCTCCTTCCCACTTTCTCCCCCCTCCCTCTCTCTTTCTCTCCCCCTCTCTCTTCCTCTCTCTATCCCTCTCCCTCCCTCTCTCTCCATTTTTCTCTTTCCCTTCCTCTCTCTTGCCATCTCTTTCTCTCACCCTCTCTCTTCCTCTCTCTATCCCTCTCCCTCCCTCCCTCTCCTCTCTCTCCCTCCCTCTCTCTCCATCTTTCTCTCTCCCTTTCTCTCTCTCCATCTTTCTCTCCCCCCTCTCTCTCCCCCTCTCTCTTCCTCTCTCTATCCCTCCCTCTCTCTCCATCTTTCTCTCTCCCTTCCTCTATCTCTCTCTCTCTACCTCTCTCTCTCTCTCCATCTTTCTCTCTTCCTCTCTCTTGCCCTCTCTTTCTCTCCCCCTCTCCCTCCCTCTCTCTATCCCTTTCCCTCCCTCTCTCTCCATCTCTCTCTTTTGCTCCCCCTCTCTCTCCGCCCCTCCCTTTCTCTTTCCCCTTCAGGTTCCTCTTCTTTTCTCCCTCTCTCTCTCAGCCTTCCTCTCCTTCAATTTCTCTCTCTATCCCTGCCTCTGGTTTTTGTTTGTTCTTGTGTTTGCATGTAGAATGTGACATCAGTGATGATTAACCTCTCTCTCTCTCTCTCTCTCTCTCTCTCTCTCTCTCTCTCTCTCTCTCTCTCTCTCAAAAGGCGTTCAGAGACACAAGTCAGTACGTGGTGGGCGAGCTGGTGGCTTTGGAGAGCGAGCAGAGGCAGATCGACACGCGCGCCTCGTGTGTGGAGAAGCGCCTACGCTATCTCATGGACACAGGTAGCGCGCCCAATTTGCGCCCTAAACAGGGTCTGGCGAATTGAGCGCGGCCCAAGACTCTCGGAGTTTCAGGGGGGGTGGAGGGAGGGCCGTTTGAAGCGGGACGGAGGAGGGGGGGATATGAAAAGGCTCTCCGGCTCTCTGGACCACGGCGATAAGCCGAGCTTCACCGAGAACGATAACGGCCACTGATAGCGCAGCCGAGCGCAACACGCATCCAATATCTGGCCTTCATTGATATGCTGTAGCGGAGAGAGGGAAAGAGGGAGGAGTAGAGAGAAAGTGTGTGTGTGAGAGAGAGAGAGAGTGTCAGAAATGGAATTTTAGAGAGGAGCACAAAATAATAGCGTGAGCACATAGATACATACCAGCGCCGCGTCTGCCTGTGTTTGTCAAACACACATGAAGGTATGTAAGGGTGGGGTGTAAGGGTCCGGTGACGTTTCGGCCTCTGAAATCTTGTAAAGGTGATGCTCGGCGAACAGGGCACGGCGAAATTCAGAGAACGGCGTCCAGTCATGCAGTCACTGATAGTAAACAAGTATTTTCCCACAGGGGGGGGAGGGGGGGTCAAAATAGGTGCTTTGGTTTATATGCCTCTCAGTCGCATTGCTCTCGTATCAAAACTATCTCCATTTTGCGTTTGCCAACACCCCCACCCCACCCCCACCCCCTCTTCCCTTCCCTCCATCTCTTTCTCGGCTGGTCTCGCGTCTGCAGACACCGGAGCCATTGTGCGCGCCTGAAGGGCTTTTTCGCTGTGATGTGATATGAACCCAAGCCGGTTAGCCGCTCAGGACACAAACCAAACAGGTCAACATGCTCGAGTGTGAGTGTGTGAGTGTGTGAGTGTGTGAGTGTGTGTGTGTGTGTGTGTGTGTGTGTGTGTGGGAGAAAGGGAAAGTAGAGATCCTGTCTCTTGTACATTGTCCTTTCCTCACCTGTGTGTGTTCGTGGTCTGAGGGTGTTTTATATTTAAACATGCTTCCGAAATGGTGCGCAGATCTATTTATTTATTTATTTATGTACTCGTGATTATCACAGATTTTCATTTGTGACACACACACTTATACAGTATCAGGTATAGCGGTACTGTGAAGGACTGGGCGCTTCCTCGTCACTGGTGTGTGGGGGGTGATTATATTCCTTTAATACGTGTCTGTTATTAATTTAAAAGTTGATCAAAGATCCCACATGCTCCTCCCAGCTAGAAGCTAAATAGGGCGTGTCCAGTGAGCTACAGCAATTACGGATGAAAAAGTGTCAAAATCGAACCCTTATTCATTCATTTAAACCATTTAATTTCATCAGGGTCGTTGGGAGACTGGAGCCTATCTCAGCCGACACAGGAAAAAGGCTAGGTACACCCAATCCGGCCAACACACAACCACTCGAAGTCACACCTAGGGGCAATTTGGAACAGCCAGTTAGAGAGAACATGCAAACTCCCCACAGAGGCTCGGCCCTCGAACCCAGGACCTTCTCTCTGTGAGGCAGACATGCTCACCGCTGTACCTTTTTGCCATGAATATGTTCCTTAATCTATAATACATCCGTCACCAAAATATTATATACAATAAATCAAGTATATAATATAAATACGAGTTTGAAAACTAAATTATATAAGATTGATTCTGAATTTATTCCACCAAATAAAAATATTTCCAATCTGATAGCTTTTTTTCTTTTGCTGAACTTTGATCAGCTTTCCTCTCATCGTCGCGGGGCGTTGTTCAACGTGCTTCTGTCATTCGTTAGGGATGAATGAAAACTGAACGTTGTTGCGTCTTCACTGTAGATTTTAGTTGATATAAAATAAAGTGCATGTTGTGGTCACTTTCTTCTGGAGGGAAAAATAAACAGGATGGACTCACTGCAGACTCTTTATGGTCCACAGCAGGTTAATTCCAATTATAATGAACCGACTCGCTCCCGTGAACAGAGCGCCGCGGTGCAGCAGGATAATCAGGTACACCGCCGTACTCCAGGATTGGCCGAAATGAAAGAAACCGTACTAGGAACAAGCCTCAGCGGTTAAGATCGGCGGCACTGATCAGAAGGTCAGGGGTTCAAGCCCCAGTATCACCAAGCTGCATCTGTTGAGTCTTAACCCTCAACTGCTCCGTTCTATAATTCAGAATTAAAATACAAGTCGCTCTGGAGACGTTCAGCTGCTCAATGCCTGAAATGTAAATATAAATGTCTTAAAAGTTGTAAAAGTTTCTTGATTAAAGCAAAATAAATACAATTTCACTTTTTAAGAGCCCTAAAAATAAAATTATAGGCAATGAAAAAGCTAAAACTAGACAGAATATTTATTTACATTTAGAAATTTTTGTTTATGTACTTATTTTACTGTGTGTGTGTGTGTGTGTGTGTGTGTGTGTGTGTGTGTGTGAGAGAGAGAGAGAGGGAGAGCAGATCTTAGAACATTAGTGTATTAATTCATCCTTTCATTCTTCCTGTATTCCTCTCTTCACTCAGTCATTCAGGTTCGTTAGGAATGAGATCAATATAAACCTTTTAACTTCTTCACCTTTTCTTTTTCTTCATCCTTTTCCTTTCTGTACATCTTTTTCTCTCTTCCTCCTTTCATGCTCTCTCTCTCTCTCTCTCTCTCTCTCTCTCTCTTATCAAATTCATTGCCTTTTTGTGTGTGAGGGTTATTTTTATTATTATTTCTTTCCCAAGCATCAAGTCAGTTCTCCCCAGAAGACTTGGCAGTAATTGGGCCGCTTAATTTATTTACCGTGCGCAGTTCACAGCACATTAGAGAACGGAGATAATTGAACAAGAATTGTCAAGTGTCTTCTGATATCAGGCACATTACAGAAGGGAGCGCGCATATGAAAAAAAAACCCTCTATTTCCATGCAACCATTGTTTATAGTAATTAAGTACACAGATTTATTCCTTGGTCGCCTTCCAAGCTTATTGCAAGCACCATTGTTGTCCTCTATTAATATGTAATCAGTAAATAGTTTAATTTTCTAATCTGCAGTTGGAGAATTCGCTTTCTAACAACTCTTAATTACGGCGGTGCCCTAACGATGCGAGACTCCGGCAGACTTGGTGCTCGGGGCTCTCGCTGCAGCTCCCGCTTAATGAACTCGTTATTCTTTCACCAGAGGGAGAAGTGTCCTTCACATGGAGAAACGTTCAGAATAAGAACATTTTAATAAATATGCGTACATCGACTCCACCACCAGTGTAACCCTTCAGTGGATCATCACGCCTCGGTGTTTATCGTTGTTTCGATACTTTTTTTAATGAACACATCAGATTTAAATGGACCGAGAAGTGATGTGGGAGGAAACAAGGTCCTTTCAGGTCGATCTGTCGCTCCACAATGTTTCCGTGTCGTATTGAAATTTTTCGGCGAGGCGTTATCAGCGACTCCTTTGATATCTGTCCTGCTTTCCCCCCCCCCAAACACATCTGCTCGACATCCATCTCTATTTACGCATTCGTGCACACATATGATTTTCAAAATGGCTTTCTAACCCGGCACAATGGACGCAATTATGAAAATAACAACTTCTAAAGGCACTCGGAGAAGCTCACACCTACCGAGCGTTCGATAAGACAGATAACAGAAAGCAGACAGAAAGGGGAAAGGACCGGAGTTTTATAGCCGAGATTAACATATGTTTAAAAATTGCACTCGAGCCTGATAAGACTGACACAGGTTTTATTGCACTCTAATCCCTCGCCGTTTCTTCCCCCTCCGTTCGTCTCAGTCACAGATATTCATACGAGACTGATATTGGCAGCTCGGTGGCGAACGAGGACAAACCGCCTCCTAATATATCACCTGTTTTCCTTTTGATTTTACTCTCACACATTAATGTGAGCGTTTTTGTCTCTTCGGTCAGATTAAACTGTCGGCTCTCATTCTGCGTTGCTATGCAGAAATAACTGAGCGTGTGTGTGTTTGTGTTGAAACCTCAGTTTTTAGTGTGTGTGTGTGTGTGTGTTTGTGTGTGGTTTAGGGGGTGGTGGGGCTGCCACTAATATCCAGCCCCTTTAGTTTAGCAGAAGGTCTAAGCTGGACTACGTGAGCGGCATGGAGATTCGTCCTGCGAGCTCGGGCAACACAAACAGCCCCGCGCCGCTTTAAGTATATTATCAGGCGAGTTCTTTCAGAAACGTATTGCTTAAAGAAGCTTAACATTAATTATTGTAACTTTGGGAAGATTACATCCAGAGCGGCCGTGTAAGCGCCGGCGTACTCCTCTTGACCTCCTATGCAAGAGCTTAAAGACACAAGAATGGCATTTCCCCGCAGCATTAATGGGATAACCGGTATAATCTTTCAACAGTAAGAGTGGGGAAAAAAAGTGTTTAGAGTGTAATACCTGTCATTCTGAGGAAGAGGATGTCTCTGGGAATCAACACACACACGTGTTTATGCTGTACCATTGATGCGAAAGCGCTCTCTCTCTCGTGCTCTCTCTCGCTCGCTCTCTCTCCCTCTCTCTCTCTCTCCCTCCCTCTCTCTCTCTCTCTCTCTCTCTCTCTCT
>JAOUQZ010000002.1:23397420-23407689 GCA_028564935.1 Neosilurus hyrtlii
TATTAAATCAGTGATTGAAGCAGGTGGAAGGTGTGGCTACTTCTTGGTTGAAAAGAAAACCTGCACCCACACCGGCCCTCTGCGGAAAAGATTGGACACCCCTGGTTTACGTGGCTTACGTGGTTTATGGGGTTTACGTGGTTTACGTCATGTCCTCCTCACTCCACATGTAAGTGATTCATTAAGACGTTTGTCGGTGATGCTCATTCACTGATTTTTTTACTGGTGCCACAGAAACAGTGTAACTAATAAATGTGTAACGTTATTGAGCAGCCATCTTGGAATGATTACACACACACACACACACACACACACACACACACACACGTATTATTGGACACTTCTACTTCCTTGTGCTCATTTTTTTGTTCCTCTGTCTTCATCTTCTCTTTCTTTTCTTCCTTCTCCTTTTATTTTGGTTGCGGAGGCCAGACTCCATGTCCCTCTGTCTCCCTTCTCTTTTTTTCTCCTCCGTCCCTCTCTCTTTTTGTCCCTCCAGTGTGTCACATGACCTACACTCTGACATCACATACCGATTGACCTAAACACACTCTGATGTCACAGAGAGGGGCGTACACGCCGCGTCTCTTTCTTCTTATCTGGTCTTTTCTTCCTTCTGTCCTTTTTTCCTTTTCATTATTGTGGATGTTCTTTTTATTTTCTTCCTGCTTGTTCCTTATTCTTCATTATTCTGTTCCTTTCTCCTCTTCTTTTCTTCTTCTTCCCTTGCATCCCATTAAATCATATATATATATTGCTGTTTTTTGCTCTTTGTGCCTGGCATCAGGTGTTAAACTTTTATCCTATAATATTTCCATATTTCAGTTTCACGCTGTGTATTAATTGAACTGTGCATTCTGGAGGAAGTGAAATGATTCCCTAAATGAATCTGTAGCTTCTGAGTGTATTAGTTAAGTGTAGGTTATACAGTGAGGCGTTAATCCATCAAAGAAACTCTTACGAAGGACATTACAGACAGGGTGGAGCATCAGGACGCTGAGAGTGTCGTAGTCGGTTGTCAGCTCTGTAGGCAGGCCCACGTCTCTGGATTAACCTCTTTAGGGGACCATTTCAAAATGGTGGAAAAAAAAGAAGAAAGAAAGGGTCTCAGTCATGTTAGTATTTTGGTTTAAAGCAGTGATTCCAGCCAAGGGTTGGCAGAGGTGGACTTGTTTACAGCAGCGTTCGCGAGAGTCCAACTGAAACCGATCCATTTGGCCGCGTTGCAGATTTTCTTCATGCAAACACAGATCCATATGCATGTCTTCCTTCTCCTGTCCTGGAGGAGTTTCTCTTTTCCTCCATGCACCAACCCTTCACCCCGTCATGCCAACAGGCCTCTTCTCTGTCAACTAATCAGCGCCTCAGATGGATGCATTGTGGCTCTATGCAAATCTATTTACATTGGAATAGCGGTATTTGGGGAGAGAGAGAAAGAGAGAGAGAGAGTGAGAGAGGTGGTGTGATCCTAAACCCAGGCACTGTAGACGGGGGAAAGCGAATACCCAAGGCCAACAAATAAATGAAAGTTTGCCCAAATCCGCCAGATAATGGCCACTGTGTTCTGACTAACCACGGTGGAGAGATAAACGCAGGGATTACTCGGGGGTTTTGCATCAGTTGCTTTCTGCTGGGTGGCCTCACTCGTCAGAAAGGAGATGAATGGAGGAAAGAGGGAAAAAAATCATTTAATGCGAGCACATTCACATGGCACATTGAGAAAAAGAGTACGGCTAATTCCATCAAAGCTGAAGGAATCAAGTATTAATTTATTCGGCCCCCACCGTCCTCACTGCTGTAGCTATTGTTGCTCCAATTGTTGATCACTTTGGTAACATGTGATCCGAGTCACGTTTGAAGGCAGCGTCGCGTTAAACCCAAGATTTTTGCAGCGTCAAATTATTGGCACAGAACCGCTTTTAAGCTTTTATTTGTTATAGTAGACATCTGTTCCTGCATTCGGATGAAGAAAATAAATAAAGTGTTTATTCCCAGAGTGCAGGTTATTAGCATCTCTTACTTTGTGTATTTTTTTTTTAAATACTTCACCCTTACTTGCTAGAAGGAAATTTTTCTTTTATCTTTTTATATTTTATCAAATACTGATATACCAAGAGTATTTGATATATATGTATCCCTGGGTGAGAAAGTCTAATAGCTGTTGTTTTTGTTTCCTTTTCTTTTCTTTTTGCACATTTTTGAGAGATGGTGCCTTTTCAGACCTGGTGTATCACGACTTTAACGAAAGTGTGCAGAGATGCTGAGATGAACCGTTTGAATGGAGGGTTTTAAGGGGCAACAGATTACGACTTGCGCATCGTTTCCTCGCTGATCTGAGGAAAATGAGCTGTTGACGTACTTCGGGGTCATCGTGCGAGATAGTAGGCCAGCCACCAGGACGGACCTGATAAACCAATCGGTCTAGAACTTTATCCATTTCACCACGAATAGGGACGGCAGAAGTGAAATGGAGATGCAGGGTGTTGGCACTGAGGGGCTTTTTTCTCTGCTCTTCGGATGAGGAGCTGCCAGAACTGCATGATTATTGGTGCAGGATTAGCTCTGTTTGCTAACAGATGGCATAATGGGCAGCCATGTTGTTTGATTAAGTGGGACATTTTTTATCCTTATGCTACTATTTTTTTTAAAAAAAACAATAAATATGGATAACCAGTATCCCAGTAGATATGTAAGGAATGAACCGTTATCCACAGTGGTATGCAGCCCGACTGGCCCGAGGGGATTTTCCTAAAGTCTTTATTCCTGTTATGCCTCTTAAACCAATCGGAGAAGAATAACTATTTAAAGTGCTATTTATTCGAGCACGTCTCCACTTTCTAGCAGTTTATATTTGCATTTTCTAGAACATCCACTTAAGAATTATTCACTGAAGGTGAGATGGATGTCGCTGTTTTATTGAAGGAACGATTTCATTTGGTGCAAGGCGGCGAGTCTGAGGTGAAGTGTTTGAATATGCACTACATGGAAATATGAAGAAAAGCAAACTAAAATTAAGATTTTTGTATTCAGTATTTTAACCATGACAGATGGAGGTCAGGTGAGCGCCGCATGCTCCGAGCAAAGCTGAGCAGCGTTTTAATCTCCTGTATACATAAGAAACCGCGCTCTGTTACGGTGTTTCTAAACACAATGTTTTCATTTATACTAAACAGAAACACAAAAAAATGAACGGTGTAATGACCAAAGGTCACAACTCCACCTGGAATAACATTTTTTTTAATCCCCAGATTGCAGACCAATCAGTTTCATTCCTGTGTAGTAAATACTACAAATGATTAGTCATCACTTCAACACGTAGGCATCAGTTTCCTCACCAGCCTCCTGTATATGGTTCTCTTTATCTTTTCTCTTAATAAGGTTTAAAAATAAGAAATGCAGTTTGTCACATTACTTAGAAACAGGAAGTGTAAAGTAAAAAACTTACTAACACTGGAGACTCCTTCCCTTAATGTTAAACAATTCCATATACAAGACGTCACCATATCGACAATTACCTGCTTTATTTATTCAATAGAAACTTATTATTATTATTGTTGTTATTGTTATTATTATTGTTATTGTTATTATTATTGTTGTTGTTGTTGTTGTTGTTATTGTTGTTATTATTATTGTTATTGTTATTATTATTATTATTGTTATTAGGTTTACATTATATGACGTGTCCTATTTAAAAGTCTCTTTTTATAAGTCCTAAATTTGCTGTTACTATAGAAACAGTAACATGCCAGAAGAGATGCATTAATATAAACATGCCGAGTACATCTGTCCGAGCTGATGTTTACGTAGAAAATGAATCCGTAGCTTCTGATATGTGAGGATGGAGGATTCAGCAGGAATACGATTATTGTATCCCGGTGTGAAATGGAAGGAAAGAACCCCGACACCCTGTATTTCAGGAGTCGTCATCTTACAGTGTTTCCAGTACATTCCATATTATTTAAAAATTCTGTATAGTTCTCTTGTGTAACCCGGGGCTAGTGTAGCTCCCCGCTGTGAGTTAGACCCAGAGGAAAGACAAAAGCACAATGAAACGGAGAGCTTACCACCAACCGCTCGCGCCGAAGCTCTAGAGCCGGGCTGCTATACATCACGGCCTCTCCAATTCTGTCCCGATGCTAATGAGCCGGCTCTGATCTTTTCCTCCGCTTCCCATGTTTTCAACATCTTCAAGGACCACATGGCGCTAGCAAAATAAAGACAACTAAATGAGAATTTTTAGCGCTTTTTGTGTCGGAGCGGCTCGGAGCCTTTCAGCCAGCGTCACTCATTTAATCTTCCCTCTGAGAAAGAAAGGAGAGGAAAATGGAAGAAAAGGGGGAAAAAAGGTGAAATGTACAACGAGGTGTAGGAGATGGTGTCATCGAGGGATGGGGAGGTGGAGGGGTGGGAGTTTAGGGTGTCGCTAACTTTGCTCCTTAGGGATGAGTTGAGAATTAACGATTCGCAAACATGTTCCGCTTTCAGTCTCATGGAAAACTGCACTTTCTCAAATACAAGGGAACATCGCTCTCTTTTTTTTTTCTCTCCTTCTCCTTTTTTTTGGGGCTAAAGCGCAATAATATCGCTGACACATCACAGAGTCCACTTGAAAGGTTCCAAACAAGGGCATGAGATAAAGGGTGAAAGAAGGTCCTGGTCCCCTGCTGGGGGTGGAACCTGAATTCGGTGTCTTTAACAGCAGCGTTGAGGAGAAAAGGCATTGCGAAGCACCTCGCATTAGCTCTGGAGATCACTAGTTAATAGGATGATGTCTTTTAGCTTTTGTTATGAGATTATTAACCCGGGATAGGTTGCCATTCTTATCCGAGCCACGACTTGGAGAGCCTGTTGAGCCCAAGTGCCAAAACGCATTGTTCCTGGCTTCTTATTGTTCAGAGCCTTTTAATGAAACACCTTTTTTCCCCCGAGGTCTTCACCAGGTGATCTTTCTTGCGCCGCTCTCTCATCTGCCACTTGTGTAATATTAATTACCTGAAGGGTCCTGCTTTTTCCTCTCGATAGCCCTCAAGCTCAGGCGTCGTGTTTAGTACAGGCCCAAAGTGGAGCGAGGATCGAAGTTATAGGAATAATCGAAATAACAGCCAGAGCAGGAGAGTGGGGTCTGTGTTTACCCCCAAACCCAAGAGGCTCTTATTACAGACCTGTATTCTGGGTCACTTTTGTAAAGACTCAGATATTAGGTCAAATTTTACTTTTATAAATGTGTGTGTGTGTGTGTGTCTGTGTGTGCGTGCGAAACCTGTTGGTGTAGTGGTTAGCACTTTCACCTCACACCCACAATGTCCTGGGTTCGAGCCCTGTGCCCGGTGAGGCCATGCTGTTTCTGTGTTTACATGGAATTTCTCTGCGTACTCTGGTTTCTTCCCTCAGTAAAAATGCACAAGCTATTAGGATAATTGGCCATTTTTGATTACTTTCAGGTGTGAATGTGAGTGTGAATGGTTGTGTGTGTGTGTTAGCCCTGCAATGGTCTAGTGAGCTGTTTGGGGTGCACTTCACCTTCAACCAGAGTCAGCTGGGATCGGCTCTGTGTGTGTGTGTGTGTGTGTGTGTGTGTGTGTGTGTGTGTGTGTGTGTGTGTGTGTGTGTGTGCGCGCGCGTATATGCCAGCATGCATGTAATTTTATTTATTAGTTTTTCTTTGTGGCACAGTTGAGGTCTGAGAAGTTCAGACGTATTTCTGAACCTGTTGGATTGAGTAAAAGATTGTGTGCATGTCCTGTAAGTTCATTTCTTCACATTATTAATGATGCGTCCTTCTGTTTGTACGTTTGGATGAAATTGAACAGTGAAATGCGCTCGTATTCTCCCTGTTTTTCTTTTAATCCTCACCCTCATGCTGGACTGGCAGGTCCTCAGACTTTCTCACTTTATTAACAATCGATACAAGAACGCAGAAGTAGTTTAACATGCACAGCTTTAAGAACATTTCACCTCACAGTCCCCATGTTTTCATTCGATTTCTTTTTCTCGTTTGTCCGTCACTATGCATCGCTTTAATATTTCAGCAGGAGTGACAACAAGCGTATTAGTTGTTTTGTAAGGTAAACTGTCTGTCCAGGCCGTGCGATAGCGGCCAGGGATTAAGGCGAAAGGTGCAGCCCTGGCTAGCCGATAGTCTGTCAGGCCGTGATAATGTTTATTGATTTTTTTTTTTAATGCAGTTTAATAGAGTGGGGGGTCACACCAGATATTTGCGATTGCTGCAGGTTGACAGACAGAACCGAAATTTACATTGCTTCTGATTTCATACATGTCAGGAGGAGCAACATGTAAAATGAACATGTGAGTGTAAATACTGGGAAAAGGGAAAGAACTCTATCATCAGCCAGCTGTTTGTTTTATCCTGCGAGTGTGTGGCGTCTTGGCCGTTAGCTCGGGAATCAGGGCTGTTTGCAGAGTAGCTGTTTGCGTTCTCAGCAGCAAGGAGACGGACAAGTGTGACACATTACAGGCAACCCTATCTTCAAACAATGACGTGAATGATGGCGCGATAACGCTGTATGTATAGCCGCAGACTTTTCTTTCATTAAAAGCGACTTTGTCGATCCCGCTAGCTTCTCACCCCACAGTTTAAGGGCGCTTATGGTTATGAATTCTTTCTCTTAAGCCGCAAAGCAAGCAGCGTTGGGCCAACAATACCAGTGGCAAATTGAATTCCTGCTCGTGTTGGGGATTGGAGCTTTATTCAGGAATTGAAAATCCTGGTGTTGAGAACGTGATGATTTGTCAGCGTGCTGGAATCTGTCAGTTGTGCTCACATCAGTATCATCATTAAACATCATTTTATTGATTACTACCACAGAAACGAGCACTGAAGGCCACTGCTAGTGTTTTTATTAACGGTAGAATTTCTAAGCAAGGGACAGAGTTTGCTTTCATGCAGTGATGGCGTGTCATGATCCCGTTGTTTATCACCTCAGTCTGCTATATTTGTTAATTTTAGCTTCCAGCCTGAAAGCTACTAAAATAACATTGCTGATTAGTGGCTTTAACCAATTGCAGCATTTTATAAATTTAAATTAAGTCTAACTAGTTTACATGTGAGCTCTGCGTAACTAGCAACTAAACAATTCTGTGTATAATTAATAATATAAGAATAAAGACGAAGCAATAATTCCATGGATCACTCACAGCTCAGCCAGCAGAAGATAAATATCTTTTTATTTTGTATTGTATTGATTTTAATTATTGTCTCTTATTAATTTTCTTCTTACAAGCTCAGTTATAAAAATTAAATTATTCCTCATGTATGCGGTTAGTAGTCCTTAATAGCGCTGGTTCAGAAACACCTGCTGAGCTCCACTATTGTACCAGATAATACAGTATTAGTATTATATATCAGTAATAGTACATTTAAATACATTTAAACACTAATAATAATGATGCAGGTATCAATATTACTTATAATTCTACTAGTATTAATTATAATTAGTATTCTAGTTATTAGTGTTTACATAGTATATAATAGTAGTTATGCTAATAAATGCTAATGCTAGTATTGGTTCATTAATATTACTAATCTTGCTGCACTATTTATTCTTATATACAACCATCACTATAGTCATTGAAATACAATTGATATTTAATACGGTGTGTTTATTGATTATTACCAAATATTTAATAAGTATACTAATGCTAATACTTGTCATCCAGTGCTTATAATATTTATAACAGTGATTATACTAATTTTACTATTACTTGGTTATTTAATTTAAATGAGGAATGTATTAAATATATACAGTATATTCGTTATTCATCATTAGTACTACAGTGACTGCACTCTTAACTGCTACGCTTAATATTATCTACTATTTCTAGTGTTCGTATAATCTATTACTAATTTAATCATGTAATATTAAATATAAAACAAATCATTACCTGACAGCTGATTCATACGTATTATTGTGTGTGATTAATATATTATTGCACACGACTCTTATCTGCACTTGTATTTTAATTATATTAAATCATTAGTATACAGTATATTTCTGTGCTCTCTATTTCCTTATTTATTTATTTTTATAGATACACGTTTTCTTTTATAACTGTATATGATAGTAATACCAGGACCTAACATCTAACAGATTTAATACTGCTGCTAGTAATAATATATAATATTAATAATACAGATAATATAATAATATCTGTATTAGTATTAATGATTTATTATTTCTGTACTCTGCGTATATTTTTGTTCCTTATTACACAGCTAATAACTTTAATACCAGTACATAGCACCTAACACTAGTCCTGATGATGCTATCAATACCAACATTGATTAATATGCTGCATGTATTTTAAATAGGTGTTTAATAGGTGAACAGTGTCCTTCCCTACACTATGATTATTACTGATTTATTACTATTCCAGCTGTAGTTCTAATGTTATTACAGTAATGAATGATCACACTGTTGACTTCTCGTCTACATTTTTTACATTTAGCGCTGTTGTTCGAGAAGATCAAGAGCTCTGGCTTCTTTTTTTACTTTCTAAGCCCATGACATGCCTTGTTGCTCCCTTGCTCTCTGTGCTCACTTAAAAGCTCGGAGGGGAACGAGGTTTGCGCTTAACCAGTTTGGCCTAACTGACTGAGAAATGTGTTGTGTCCATTCTGAAGCTAGTGACGGGCCTCATGGGCCACAATGGACTCGGCTTTATCCTGAGATTAGGTATTGTGCCTAAAGCCAAACTCCTTTCCTTCAGGCCGGCACAAGGCTAGTGCGGCCCTTTCATTTCACGCTAACAAGACTTCTCCATGCCACAGCCCCACTCCAAGTAATTAAATCAATCCTTTTGTACTTACCGCTCTCTCTCTTTCTCCCTCTCTCTCTTTCTCTCTCTCTCTCTCCCTCCCTCCCTCTCTTTGTCTGCACTGATGAACAGGGATCTGCTTATTGCCTTCATGCATATTCAGAAATTCTTGCTAACGGCCTTTTAATGAGGTCCTGCTCAGTCGCACAAAACAATGTTCGTCTTGTTCTTTTCCATTTTCTTTTCTTCTCCCTCACTCTCGCTCTAACTCATCAAAACAATCGAGCGTAGACGCCGCACAGGCAGAGAAGATAAAACAAGACTCACTCCCACTTAAAATAAATTGTCACTTGTTTAAAAAAGTGCTTTTTTTTGCACAGAAGTCGAGATCCGGCCCTTAAAACTCTGATAGACAAATTGGATTACTGCGTATTGGATTAAACAGGGAAATGCTTGGATAAGAAATGAGAAGAGGTTGCTGTGATCACAGGGTTTAATGTATTTCTTTTCTTTTCAGTTTTGTTACCCATTTTTTCCTCTCCCCCTCTCCCTCCACTGCCTCTCTCTCCCTCTCTCTCCCTTTCTCTCTCCCTCTCTCTCCTCTCTCTCTCTCTCTCTCTCTTTTTTTTCCCAGAGTAAAGAAACCCCACTCACCAGATCCAGGATTAATTTGTAATTGTTCTCGTTTCTTAATGTTATTGGAAAGATGATTATCTAAATCAAATGAGGGGAAATTTTGTAATTAGACGAAATACCACCCAAACAATTCCCTTCTTGTTCTTCAGGTGCAGTTTGATGTTCAGATCCGTGCGGTTTATTTGCGTCCCTTTTCTCAGATATCTGAACAGCGAGGCCTTTAACTTTCATTGCATTCATTGTCTGTATACATCTGGCTTATCTTGGGGTATCTGGAGATTAATGAATATTGTTTAACTCTACAAGAACGACAAATCCGTTACCGGATTCCTGTCAGAACAGAATTAGCTTTCAAGTCCAGTTTTAAAAAACGTAGGCTAATGAGATGCATAGGATACATTAAGCATAATGTAATACTCGAATTTTACACCTGTACCACATACGGGATATGTTTAGCATTAAATTAGCATCATCATGTGTGTGTGTTTTGAGAGAGAGCAGGGAGGGAGAGAGAGAGAGCAGAGCGAGAGAGAGAGAGAGCAGGGAGAGAGCAGGAAGAGAGAGAGAGCAGAGTGGGAGAGAGAGGGAGAGAGAGCAGAGCGAGAGAGAGAGCAGGGAGAGAGCAGGGAGAGAGAGAGCAGGGAGAAGGCAGTTGAATGTTGTACTATGAGGGGATTTCATTAATGCTATCTGGTGTGAATGTAACAGTGGCTGTGATGCTTATCTTAATCTTATTTGGCTATAGAGGCTGGTTCAGCCAGGCTCGGCCACAAGCCCTCAGGACACGTGTGTGTGTGTGTGTGTGTGTGTGTGTGTGTGTGTGTGTGTGTGTGTGTGTGTGTGTGTGTGTGTGTGTGT
>JAOUQZ010000002.1:23434707-23446943 GCA_028564935.1 Neosilurus hyrtlii
AGAGAGAGGGAGAGATAGAAGGAGGGGGAGAGAGAGAGGGAGAGATAGAAGGAGGGGGAGAGAGAGAGGGAGAGATAGAAGGAGGGGGAGAGAGAGAGAGAGGGAGAGATAGAAGGAGGGAAAGAGAGAGGGAGAGATAGAGGGAGAGGTTGAGGTTGTCTCTGTATAACCGGACTGAGTTTCTCCCTAAACAGCCCGCGGCCAGATCGCCAGTCCTGATTGGTTAATGATGTGGGCGTGGTTTTGGGTTAATGGGTCAGAAGTGGATCAGAAGCGAGTTGGAGCACAGCAGAAGAATCCGCTCCTGTTTTCTGCTTCTCTTCCATCAGGAGGAAAATGTTCCGTCCCTTATTTGTTCTTTGTAGAAATTTGAACTCATTATGCAAATTATATTCATCCTTCAAAAACTTTAATAATCAGAAATAAGATGCGATTTTTCCTGCTGTGATTTAAGAATAAAACTCTTCGGCTTTGCACAAAAACAACAACCCGATCTGATCCTAACGAGAGACACCACGTGACCTTAATCCGCGTCCCCGAGCGCGCGCTGTGTGCTGATGATGAATACCGCCGCAGCGGAACCAACACCGAGCGCAGAGGATCCGGGCGGGTTTGCTCTGAGGGTCGCTGCTGGATTCAGGCAGCAGGTTCGCTCCATAAACACGGACAGATCTCTCAAAATGTGCACGAAACAAACATGATGCACCGACAGGAAGCGTTTCCGGTGTCCATCCGGTGCATCCGGTGCACCTGCCCGGGCGGAGGGAGGGACACGGCGGGTTCCGGAGGTATTTAAGGATCTGGGGGACTTTAGATTAAAACAGACGGAGTCGGAAAAAAGGCCAAAAATCACCCACAAGTTTAAATTAATTAAATTAAAGGAATTCTTTATTTTACCTAATTATTTCTAATAAACAGCACAGAACACCCGAGTGTCTCATTATTATTGAATTCTTTTCATTTTAATTATAATTTAATTATTGCAAAGTCATAGTTATTTTTAATTATTATTCACTATGAAGCGCAGAATAAACTCGGACTGCAGTAAAACTTCGCTTAGGATTAAATGTAACATTTATAATTTATAAACTTTTCTTCTTTTCACTCGAAAACTGGATCATAAGTTTAAAAGAACCGAAATGGTAAAGAATTTCTGTAGTTAAAACTCTATTTAAACGCTTATTATAATTGTTATACCGTCTAAAGTAACCAAAATAATAATAATAATAATAATAATAAAAAGGCAATAATAATAAGAATAACTAAAATAATAATTAAAATATTATTGTTATTATTATAAATATTAATAATTATAGCTTATTTTATTTCAGTTATCTTAAATATTTAAAAGGTTAATGGATCTTGTCTTGGATCTGTAGATGCTGATTATAGACTGAACTGATTCCTCCTGTGTGAGGACTTTTTACTCCTGACTGTTTTACTTCAAAATATTCTGTACAGAGAGAGAGAGAGTGAGAGAGAGAGAGAGAGTGAGAGAGAGAGAGAGAGAGAGAGAGAGAGAGAGTCGAAATGCGTCTGTTGTGCGTCCCGGTTTTACTTAAACAGCACTGTGAGGTTTATTAGAATAATTTATTATTAGTCTATTTTCGGGAGGTTACCAGCTTATTACAGTCTCTGCGTTAAATCTTCACTATATGTTCAGTTCTGTGTTAAAATCTTCTCAGCACTATAATCTCCCCAATTCTCATCTTTCCCAAATTTATATTAAATCACTAAAATGATCTAATTACCTACATGCGAGGTTTAAGGGGAGGAAAAGACGAAAGGACAAATAAAACTAAAAAGAAAAGCCAGTGTTACCCTGCCGTGATGCTGTCATTCTAGAACACTTTACATTTAAAGCCTTAAGAGTTTTTCCAGGTGGATGAGATGCTAACCATGAGAGTTTTACCCTTCATGTACCTCAATGTGCAGTTTATTACACATTTCCGGAGAGGAAGGAGGTCAGAATGGGTGTTTACAGGAATCAGTGGTCAGGACTGTAGCCATCACCCCACTGATGCTCTCACAAGATTGAACTGAAGATTAAACTATATCATGTTATTGCACTATAATTAGATGGAAAACTGTAAAATGGATTTATAAACCGAAAATATAGAGTTAGGAGATGAAGAGATGCCCATGTGCCCCTGCAGGAAAGAAATGCTGATTGTGGTGGTTCTGGTTTTAGCAGAAATGCTGAGGATCGAGAAACACACAGTAGTGCACTGACGAGGATTAATGACAGCCGTATTTAGGGGTTTAAGGACTTTGGGTTGTAGTTAAGTAATAACATGATAACTTTACTCACCAGGACAGTGTGTGTGGTCACTTTAGCGCCTGATGGACCACAAGGAACAAACAAAGGCCTGATTCACCCTGTAAGTGGTACAAATTTTATTTTTGTCATATAATCAGACATGAAACCTTTTATAAACCAAATATGACAAAAAAAATAGAGGAATATAATTTACTTTTATATTTATTTTACAAAAATCAGGATGGATTCAAGAAATGTTTTCCATTAGAATTTGGCTGTAATGTGCGTTATTAACGTTTATTCAGATCAAGAGCAAACGCTGTAGATTTTCACTGCGTGTTGCTGCTTCTAGATTCTTCCTGTTTTCTCCTCGGAGTCGACTCACATTCCTATCAGGATTTAAGGCTGCATTTTGTGAAGAAAGTGCTTCGTGTTTACTGCTACAGACATCATGATGTCGTCTAGGTTAAAGGCCCACAAAGGAACTTCAACATTCTTAGTTGACAATACTGCAACCTGATCGTACTCCTGGCATAATAGCTCTTAACAGCCCTAATTACAGAGGTCTCAACAGTTTGGTGCTTTTATTTTTCACAGGTTCAGGTGACCGGAAGGCAGCGCCACTCCTTTCTACCTGAGCAGCTTGCAAGGTATGTCATGGTGAAGTGAACTATTAACCTGCCAGGTCTGAGCAGAACAGGTTCCTCTTGGCCAAGTGAGAGATTTGGCAGGTTTAAACGGTAATCAAGCAGAAATAAAATCTGAGTTTGAGAATGTGGTTGAATAGCAGATTTGCTGGGAGAAGCATTAAGGGCTCAGTGCCAGGCCTGTCAGATATTTTTGTCTTTTTCTTTTCTTTCTTTCTTTTTTTTTAGCAGACTGATATTTAAACATATAAATCTTCCTACACAACTGACAAAAAGGCCTGACAGAGCTGAACACACATCGATTTAAAGGTGTGCGTTGGTGAGAGATTAATGGCAGAGGCGTCTGCAGTGAAGCTAACAGAGGCTTAATTTCTAATATTAGCGCTGGCGTCTCCGAAGGACAAACTCAAAAGCATCAGACTGGCAGAAATGTTGAAAATCAGTCGTTTACAGCACATTTCACGCCTTTATTTAATTATTTATTTGCTTCACCGTCTCATATTTCAAATCTTCTCAAGAACAGTAGTGTCTGACTGGCACCTGAAAGGCTCTGTGAAAATAGTTGAATATGGAAATAAGATATCAGGAGAATATAAATACAAATAATAATAATAAAAAAGCCTGAGGAAGAGTTTCATGAGAAAACAGACTGTTACATAAAAACTGACTTTTACATATTTATTTAAATTCCTGCGTCAGCTGAACTGGTGACCAGACGGAAGTACAGAAACATCTCCAGCTCATAATCACGACATCGTGTGGACAGAGGACCAGTTAGTGCAGAGTGTTTATTTTAAATGCATTTATATCGTTAGTAAATGGCCCTGTGATGCGGTCGGTAGCCACGTCCTCTCACACGGCGTTCCAGTTCAATCCTGAGACCAGATCTTTGTTTCATCTGGGCTCTCTGGTTTCCTCCAACACCCCAGAACATGCAGCCTGTGCTAAGTTGCCCCTAGGCTCATTCACACCTCAGTGTAGCCAGTTGACCTTGTGTGCATGTCTAGACTTTGGGGGAAAAAAACAGAGTACCCAGAGGAAACCCACAGGGAGAACATGCGCACAGATCAGCCCTTGGTTGAGGTTTGATTTCTTTGAGATGATGGTGCGAACCACCACAGACACTATTGTAACTATTAAAATATTCCTACTTAAAGCTCACACAGCGGAGAATCCCAGGTATCACAGCGGTGTTGTGAGAACTCGCCCTCTTCTTGAGCACTAAATGCAGAACAAGGGCCTGTTATTTATCTGTTCTCACATGAGCTGTGAAACTCTTGGTGTTTTGATCCTGTACAGCTGTGATCATCAGTCGTCACCCGAATGAGCCGATATTACTGTCTTTATTCATATAATATTAACCTGTTATCTAAAACACAGACTTGTGGAAAGAGAAGACGTGGTTGCTGGTCTGTGGTTCCTCAGTGCACTGGAGCGAGTCTGGGAAATGGGAGGGGGGGGGGTGCTCGTGTTAGGACGATCTCGTGTTAGCTGGTTGAAGTATTTACATTTACAGCGTTTGGCTGAGACTTATCCGGAGTGAATATTCCATTTTTATTTCATTTATACAACAAAGTAGTTGCGAGTGAAGATGGGGACGAACGCTGGCAGTTTGGTGCTACTGAGGCTCGAATCCCCGACCTTCAGTGACCCAGAGCCCTAACCCCTGACCCACCACTGTATGAAACCGTACTGGAATTGTGAAGGGCAGGTGAGAGAGAGAAAGAGAGAGCGAGAGAGAGAGAGAGCGAGAGCGAGAGGGATGGTGATGTTTCCTGCCAGTTTGACAGATCTGGTTATAAATTACTGATTAATGGTTACAGGATTGTCAGGCTGAATCTCAGCAGCTCAGGAACATCCTGTATTGCTCAGATCAGGTTCGACTTAACTAGAGTTCACTGTGATTTACTCAATCTGTCCTTCTGCTGTTTGATATCCAGGAATAGTACAGTTTTTATTCAGCTCATGAGCTCAAACACTTTCAGCTGAGTTTCCAGGTTGGATCAAGTACAAAAAAAAAATCTACACACTCCAGTGTTTAAGAAAAAATGGTTAAAGTAATAGAGAGAAGAGGTGGAGTTAAGTCTAACGAGATCATTATGTTTAAAACCACTTTAATCTTCCAGTGGAGCATCGCTCAGAGATCACAGACTCATTACTCCATGTTAAAGGTGCTCATTCAGGAGCCAATATTTGTTTTATCTTCATGATCACTTCATTCTGGAGGAATATAAAGGTTTCCTGGTGAAACCCCTCCAGCTCACGGGCTTAGTGTCTCTTATTTACCTGCTCTACATCTTGTTTTGGTTCTGTATGTTTACAATAACAGTAACGTGACGGCGTGACCGGAGGAACCATCTTGTGCGTGTGTGTAACTTGGCGGCGCAACAGCGATTGGTAGAAAGTGTAAAAGTCTGAGATCGAGTGATAAGAAACAGAAGAAGAGAAACGATTTCAAGAGAAATAAAAAGATGGTGATGTTATTAATATCGTGGCGGCGGTGCAGGTCATTAACACTTGCGTACAGGAGGAAACTAACGGTTTCAGAAAGACACCGTGGATCCGACTCCCTTTTATTTCTGAGAGACTCCACTGTACTTCATCTTTATTTAATCCACCTGGAACTGAACGGGACTGTTTAAATGTGTGTGTTTGTAAATCTAGCCTTTGGATTCCTTTCCCAACACAAGCACCAATAAAAAGGCCCCGTCGCATCGATTCGGCATCTGTTTCCAACATCAGTTCGTGCATTTTTCTTTTATGAAAACACGGAAATCCTCTTAGAATGTAGAGTAAACTGATTACGATACTGTGGGGGATTATGGGTGGCTGGGTGCCGTCAGATTAAGTTTGAGGCAAAGCGAGGCGGCGTCAGCTCTGACACGGTAAAACGCTGGCGTCCTCTGCTTTATAACTCCTGCGTGTAATCTCTTTCTCACATACACATGAAATCAAATCGAACATCCTACACAGGCCACATCATACCAAGCTGCAATCAAGCACAATTGTTTTAGTTTCAGTGTTTTAATGTTTCATTTGATGGCACTTTTATTAAAAAATAAAAAAAGAAGTCAAACCCCCAAGCAAATGTCCGACTGGTTTAAAGTCTCAGGATTTTCTCAGAAAAATATAAACATCATGAAAACATCAGAAGTGATTATTTAATAAAAAAATCGAGACAGTTCAGTTTAAATTGCTTTTATTAAAAAATTAAGTTTTAATGTATGTAATGAATCCCTGAAATAATTTGTCTGTTTTTTTTTATACATTTATTCGTGTTTTGACACAAAATGAGTCCAGTAGAATTAATGATCTTTTAAAATGATCTGATTTATTGAATTTGAAGCCGAATCAGAGACGTTGGTAAAAAATGTTTACGGTAAACTTTTAAGAGAAAATTATTTTTACATTAATTCCTTACACACAGCCACAGTTCTGGAATAATTTACACTATTTAAATTTATTTCTGAAGTAAATCTGTGGGTATCAGATGAACGCTGGAGATGTGCGAGGAGTGTTGAAAAGTTTAAAACCTGCGGACTGTGAAAACACCTGCAAGCTCTGGGAAAAATCGACTAGTCCTCGTTCATGTACCCGAGACAGAAGCATTTCCGAGCCCTGCCCAGTGCATTGTGGGTATAACAACATCAAAGAGTAACAGGAAAGTTTTAGTTTTAATACGGTGCACGACGGCCCTTACTGCCGGTACTGCTGGGCTACACCCTGAAAATCAAAACGGATTATTCCATTTGATGAAGGTTTGGGAGAAATAACCAAAATAGCAGTTATGATTGGATGATTGAAGAAAAGCTGATTTTCTTGTAAATGAGGTTTTGAATGTTTTGACCCTGAAGGTGGGATGATGACTGTGAGAAGAAAAAAGGCAGGATGTTAGAAGTGTTTATCCTGTACATGCAGATATAGATACAGATATATATATACATAAATATATGAAATAAAATAAAATGTATACATGTAGTTTCTTTTAAGTCAGAATTATTTAAATTTTTTGTGAGTATCTTTTTTTTGGTCCATATTTTTGTCTGTTCATTTTTCATGTTGATCTTTTTGTTGCACTGTTGAAAAAAAAAGAAAATCTAAAGTAAATTACAAAAAACAATTTAACGAAGATCCCTGAACGAACTGTTACAGTGCTGGACTGGTTTCGTGATGAATCACACGTGAAATTCTTGTGGCACTGAATTCAAAATCAAGTCTGTACAAGACTAGCAGCACACGTGGAACAGAACAAAACAGAAACAAAGTCCTCCTTTAGATCGTATAAAAATGTTTCAAAAATACTGAAGAGTGAAGCATAAACAGTTTCCTGAGAGATTTGAAAGAAAACAAAACCTCCTTTATACACCAACACCGAAAAAAAACAAACAAGTTCATCTTCATACTAAACCAAAATGAATGACTTTGAGCTTTCCGGAGTCTTCAGACGCCTGTATAAAAAGAAAGGAAAAGTAAAAAGTGTTAATCAAAAATTCAAGCTGAATAAATCTAATCAAATATCCTTTTGTCTGTAAGATCTAATCACTCTGCAGTACACGTCTCCTACCGTACAGCGTATACGTACACGTGATCTATACAGTCATGTTGAAAAACGAGGGACTTTCCCACTCGGCTGGTTTTCAGTCTCATAAAAAAATAATTTGAAGGCAAATCAAAAGTTCTGTGGGGTTTTTTCACTCTGCAGTTTTAATTAAACATTTTTTTTTAAAGTAAATCAACTATCAAACACACTCATAAAAACATTGCAATTCAAGTACAAAGCCCCACATTTGGTTAAATATATATTTTATAGATACTTTAATAAAATCTCATTCTGTGTAAAATGCTGCAGCTTTGAGTAGCTGAAACACAATTAATCAAAACGAGATTCATTCAACCATTCTGACCGCCGTGAACAGTTCGATTCTCTCCGGTACCTTTGGGTACATTTTCCAACAAACTCCCAAACTGGGAGCCGCTGCAGTGTTTACAATCAACAGGATCTTTCTTTTTTTTTTTTTTTGGATTTTTCCCCCATTTTTCTCCCTAATTTAGTCGTATCAAATTCCCACCCATCAGCTTTTGCCTTCCCCATCACACGACCACCACCATCCAGGAAGTAGCGTAAGCAAGCACACGCCCCCTCCGTGACATGCGATGCTGCCACCCGCCTCTTTTCAAACTGCTGCACATGCGTATTCGGGGGCGGTCTAACACACTTGGGGAGGAAAGCGCTATCCGCCCCCTCGTACGAATGAGCTCACAGACGGACTCCCGGTCACGGATGGCTGTGGCATCATCCCAGATTCGAACTTGCGATCTCCGGGTTGATAGTCACACACCTTGTCGATGCCACTCGGGAGCAACAGGATCTTTCTGAAGTCAGGTTCTGAAGTCCATCTGATCAGAGTTTACTTCATCCTCCAGCATCCCACTAGTGATGATGTCATCAGTATGACTGGGTGATTTTCTCCTCACTATACCACATACATACAGTCATGCATGCGAGACTTGGGCTTGTGCAGCCAGCATCCGAATCCCATGAACGATGAATGTGCAGCCACCGGCTGGAGCGGCCCTTGAGCTGACTGCATGACGATACTAATCCTGACGAGAGATTCCTGCCTGGCATTTTTAAAGCTGATTAAAAGAATCTGATGTAAATTCCACGGCCTAAACCTAAAAAAAATCACAGTTAGTCTGTAGGCTAATTGGTGACTTGAAGATTCATCCTAATCAACATAGCGGCGCGAGGGTGGTGCATCTACACCAGTGTCTGAAAGGTTCTGTCTGGGAATGATGACTTGGAAAATCCACTGAGAGAGGCTCTAAACTCGCCATGCCAACCACTCTCGAAATGGTTTGCAATCAGAAGGGGATTGGTTGGTACTATACTACACTCATATTATGTGGTTGGTACTATACTATACTCATATTATGTGGTTGGTACTATACTACACTCATATTATGTGGTTGGTACTATACTATACTCGTATTATGTGGTTGGTACTATACCATACTCATATTATGTGGTTGGTACTATACTACACTCATTATGTGGTTGGTACTATACTATACTCATATTATGTGGTTGGTACTATACTATACTCATATTATGTGGTTGGTACTATACTATACTCATATTATGTGGCTGGTACTATACTATACTCATATTATGTGGTTGGTACTATACTACACTCATATTATGTGGTTGGTACTATACTATACTCATATTATGTGGTTGGTACTATACTATACTCATATTATGTGGTTGGTACTATACTATACTCATATTATGTGGTTGGTACTATACTATACTCATATTATGTGGTTGGTACTATACTATACTCATATTATGTGGACAGCTGCCGCCCCAAGACGTTTGCACTGATGACTCTGGATGTCGTAGAGAACTCTGCTCACATTCAGCGGAGTTGAGATTGCTCCTTCCAGAGGTGAAAGTACGGCGCCGATCTACAAAAACTTGTAAATGTGTCGCTTTGACATTTTGGATGGTGATCCTGGTTAGAAGGATCAACGATCCTCCGTTAAGTTTGTGGAAACTTAACAAACTTAACTTTGGACTTGATTTTGGGGCGTGTACGTAGGTATGCGCCGCTTGGAGTATGAGTTCATCCTAAAGGTCTTCGTCTGGGTTGAGGTCAGGGCTCTGTGAAGAACATTCAAATTCTTCCGCTCCACGATATCTTCTTCGAGTCCGCTTCATGCACCGGGGTCTCACCATGTCTGAACTGGCTTCCAGTGAAAGGAACTTACAGCATACAAAGACATTACAGGCAACTGTGTGCTTCAGACGTTGTAGAAGGGTTAGTGGGACGACATATGGATGTGATGGGATGTCCGCATACTTACGGTCATAAAGGAAAGTTGTGTTTTAGCCATACTGTCTGTTAGTTGCATGTATCTCTCCTCACCTCCCCCCAAAACAACATTAGTTCGTTTTGGTGCCAATTCTGAGCAGGTACAAAAAACATTCCACCCAGAGCTTTTGGTACTGAACCGATCGATGATGGAAACAACACAGTACAACAGAGACAGAGAGGAAGTGAGAGCTCGGACACATCAAGCCGTACCTGATTGTTCTGGTTGATCGATGTGAATTCTGCAGGAAGAAGAACAGTACATTTAGCTGCTAGATCACTGAAAGGTGACGTTAGTAACATTGATTATCTCGTTACAGTGACGCACTCGGCAGAATAAAGTGAACAGTCGGGTCTCGAAGCTGTGCTGGAATCAGGAAAAGTGAGCGTGAGGATCTGTGTGACTTTAATAAGGGACACACTGTGGGACTACTGGGTCCGTTCATCTCCGGAACAGAAGGTCTTTTGTGAGGTTGTTCCTGGTATACAGCCGTAACAACCTTCCGAAGGTGGTCCAAGGGAGGGCGTATCCAGTGACCTTGCAAGAGCATCATGGGTGCCCAGTGACGAGCGTGAGGAGCGAAGGCGATTACGTCTGGTACTCAGCTTGCTGCAGACCAGTCAGGTGGTGTTATTGTTATGGCTGTTGTAAATGGGTGTGTATTTTCAGCCCTGCGGGAGTCGTTACTGTAGCTTTATGTTAAAGGATACTTGCTGCCATAATTAACATTCAAGAAGATTATGCTCGCATTAGGAGGCTGATGCAAATGTCTGTAATAGCCTGCAGTCAGCACCGGCCAATAAATATGTATTTGGGGAAGAAAAGTGTAATTATTATGCAGACCTGAAAAGAATAAAACATTGGAGTTCTGGGATGACTAGTTCACTACAATTGAACTTGAGAAAAGGCAGCCGAGTTGAACAAATTTTTAGGAAAAGGGAACATGAGGGCTGAATTCATATTCAGAACGTTCAGCGGAGTGATTAAGGGCCACAATGGAAGTGCATCAGTGCAGGTACTGCACGCGACCACAAGCATAAGACTACAGCACACGTGCACACGCGAGTACATACAGTCATAATACACACACACACACACACACACACACACACACACACACACACACACACCTTTCTGAGTCCAGGGCCAGGTGGCAGGGGTTACTGATGTCTCAACAAGATCTACTTCCTTCTCTCCGTCCATCGTTCCCTTTGAGTAAAGTCTAGAAAGATGGAGAAAAAGACTGATTCATAAAACACGAAGAATCTGAACTGATTCTTCACTGCTTAGCTCAGAGGATTGATCCTAACCTCCCTCTCGCTGTGACTCTGCTCGTGTATACAGGCCCCTGTTTGGTGTTTAAGCGTTTGCTATATTGTTAGTTGATCACATGTTCAGGTCCTGACCTTCTGAACATGCGTGAATTCCTTCTTACTCTTCTCTTTTTCACCCTTTATTTCCTCATTCCTCCTTCCCCTCCGTCTCACATTTCTTTCTTCCTGTCTTCACTCGGTGCCAGAACTCAGTAGTTCAGTATCTCTAATCCTGGTGCCATCGGCATTTAAAATAAACAGGTACGGCGTACCGGTACGGCAAATTAGACGAACTAGGGCGATAAAATCAAGAAAGAAAAACAATGCGCAGAATAAAGTAAGAATAAAACTACAAGAGTCTGGATTTATTGAAATGAGTAAAAAGTAAAACGTTCCACTGCGGGATGAACATCTGATTCTTTGATCAGTTACAAAGGTAAAGGTCATGTATACGGAATAGGGTCGTTCGAGCTCTGCTGTACGTGTGTTTAGCTTCTCTGTGATGTTACACAGCTAACAGGTAACGGTGCCTTCATGAAAACTAATCATCACAGCCCCAAACTCTTTCACTAGAAATCAAAACAATACACATAGGAAGTGCTTAGCTTACACTAAAGTCACACATGGCTGGTGGATACGAGAGAGCCGTGGTTGGGACTAGAGCAGCCATGCCAGTAGCAAGTTTGGTTGAAGAAAAGATGTAAATAAATACACGGGAATTTTTATACAACCAACTTGCGTGTGACTGCATGAAACCCTCATCCGATGGTGTATCTTACTCTTGTTACTGAAAGTAATACGATTACATCTGTGTGTGCGTGTATATATATATATATATATATATTATACACAAGAGGAGCACATGGTGAATGCACCGTGTAGATGGGGAACATCTGGATAAAACACAATCAAACATGACCGGAGCACAAAGTGAGTGCACACCGCTAACGCACTACACCATCCTGTTATCACACAATGCAAACCTAACTATTAATAATAATTCATTAAATTGTTACTACATGTTGGACTGTAATGAAATTTTTATGGTTTATATTTTATGGTCCCCCAGTGCAGCTAACTGGGTTATCAAAGGCCGGCCATGTCTCTCACTGTCTATGGTGAGAGGCATGTAAAAGA
>JAOUQZ010000002.1:23497170-23504670 GCA_028564935.1 Neosilurus hyrtlii
CACACACACACACACACACACACACACACACACACTCACATACACACACACACACACACACACACACACACACACACTCACACACACACACACTCACACACACACACACCCTTTAGACCTGCAGATGCATGTCTTATACCTTCAGAAATGAAGGAGGTAATGATAAAATACACATAGAGATAAGAAAAGGACAAAAATAACTCAAGATTAAACTGAATCTGTTTTTGTCTTCATCGTTATCTTACCCCTCGTTTATATCCCTCTACGCTATCCAACAGAAACGACGAGGAGAAATAAGTTCCATTCCATCAGAGCACTGTTAGAGTGAATCCTTGATTCGGATTGGCGTCTGGTTTACAGTGCAGGTTTGTATTAAAGGAAATCAGTCATTTGAATAAATGTGTTAACGAATGTGTCCAGATGGAAAGTTTGTGTAATTAAATAATGAGTTTTTCCCTTAAAGAAAGAATCGAAATACACGCTCCAGGGTCCCCAACCACATACGGAAGAGGGCCTGAACCTTTGTTACGGGGCACCACACACGTGCAATGTGTGATTTCTGCAGGACGTAGACAAGTCCGTGTAGGTATGTCGCGCTGGAAACTGCGTACTGTGTTTGATTTAAATATTCCATTCAGTTCCAGGTGGATTAAATAAAGATGAAGTACAGTGGAGTCTCTCAGAAATAAAATGGAGTCGGATCCACGGTGTCTTTCTGAAACCGTTAGTTTCCTCCTGTACGCGAGTGTTAATGACCTCCACGATATTAATAACATCACCGTCTTTTTATTTCCCCTGAAATCGTTTCTCTTCTTCTGTTTCTTATCACTCGATCTCAGACTTTTACACTTTCTACCAATCGCTGTTGCGCCGCCAAGTTACACACACGCACAAGATCGTTCCTCCGGTCACGCCGTCACGTTATCGTTATTGCTATTGTTATTGTAAACAGATACAGAACCAAAACAAGATGTAGAACCGGTGAATAAGAGACACTAAGCCCGTGAGCTGGAGTGGTTTCACCAGGAAACCTTTATATTCATCCAGAATGAAGTGATCATGAAGAGAAACACACACAGGATCTTCACTCGTGAATGAGGAGATTTAGGTTACAGTGTTTAAATACGTTATGATTAATTTAGGTACAAAGAAATAAAAAAATGTGTCTTTTTATATAAATAAATTCTAATTGCTGTGGTATAAGATGAATTAAAAACATCAGGGTGTGCAGTTAGTGGAAAACACCTATAAGCTCATCACACCATCCTGGGGTGATTATTTCCATTTCTCATAAAACCAACCAGTGACAGGTTACAAAACTACACTATCCAGCACTGCACTGCGAAAACAAGAGCACTCTGGGAGCGCAAACCTTCAGCAGAGCCACAAATCCGCTATATGAACCAAAATGTAAAAAAAAAAAGAAAACTGTTCTTTCCCACAAAGTTAAAGAATCTTTTAAAAAATTCCAGGAACCAGAACTCCGCCTCTCGCAGAAATTTCATGAAGAGCCACACATAACTTTTTACATAACAACCACACAAATAAACACAAATAAACACACAAATAAGCAAAGTAAAAACATAAGCCCTTTTTGAGGTAACAGAGAGTAAACTGTAGGTGGACATTGTGGAAAGAAACAGTTCACTCTCTCCTCCTCTTCACCTCTACATCACTCCACTTTCCCTTTTTTTCCCGTTTACGGATCAGCAATAAGACTTCTATTGGATGGACGATGCCTCAAGGGGTAAACACATGCAGCAAATAGACAATAATATTACAGAAAATAAATCACAGCTCGATGCTGATAAACAACACCTGGTAGAGGGAACATATTTTTAATCTCATCTTCCCTTGTTTCTCTCTGTCTGTCTCTCTCTCTCTCTCTTTTCTCAGAACAGGCCTGTGTTTGACGGTCAGCAATAATCGAACCCACTTTCGAGAGGATTAGGCTCCAGGCTTAGGCCAGTGAAGCGGGTAGCGGACGGGGCCTCCTGTGGGCGCATGGGGGGCTATACAGTGTTTTGGGGGGAGGATGGGGTAGTTGGGGACGATTAAGGGGTTTCGCTTATCAGAAGCATGCTGCTGAAGCCAGACTCATGGCAGGAGAGATTGCTTTCATACGCGCGCCACCACCACAAAGCGCATCACTAATGCGATAAATGCGCGCGAGTTAGAGAGTCACGGCACACTCGCGCATTGTGCTATAGTCTCCCCAATCAGACGCAGTCACAGCACGCTCTCCGCTGCTCCGTTTTTAAAAACAGGGTTAATGCCTCGGACAAAAAGGACTTTTATTTCAGGGTGCATTTTAAGCGTACACAGGAGTGAGGATGAGAGGGTGACGGAAGACAGAGAGAAAAAAGAGACGCCAGTGAGCACCTGTTTTCCCTGAAGAGTAGATGGACTTGACCTCTGACCTTACCGTGCCCCTCGCTGGCTGTGTGTCAGGAAAAGAAATGCAGGCATCACACACGCCGATTCCACATCTCTCTCTCTCTCCCTCTCTCTCTCTCTCCGTCTCTCTCTCTCTCTCTCTCTCTCTCCCTTTCTCTCTCTCTCCCTCTCTCTCTCCGTCTCTCTCCCTCTCTCCCTCCCTCTCTCTCTCTCTCTCTATACACACCTTTTACCTCCATATTTAAACAGATTTAAGCTCTTATTAAAGATGCAGCTTTGCATAAATGATGTCACGTATAAACAATGTGCTCAGGAGTTATGTTTAATCCCCACACAGAAACTGACCTAATAAGAATATATATACACACACACACACACACACACACAAAATATTCGTTAAAAAAAAGTTTAATTCTATGAGGGTCGTGGGGAAGCTGACACCTATCTCACTGACACAGGGTGAAGGCGGGGTACACTCTGCACAGCTGGACAAACCATCGCAGGGCAACATGCACCCAATCATTCACACACACCCCTAAGGTGCAATTTGCCCCAACCTTTTAGCCTAATGTGCACGTGTTTGTACTGTGAGAGGAAACTGAAGTACCCAGAGGAAACCCACCCAAGCACGGGGAGAACGTGCAAACTCCACAGAGAAACGTCCTCGCCAGGCCACAGACTCGAACCCAGGACTTTCTCGCTGTGAGGCACTACTCCACCCTGCCGCCCCTAAATATATATATATATATATATATATACACACACAACCCCCCCCCCCCCCCCCCCCCTTGTGTTTTGCTGAGGTACACATGCTATGCCGTGGATGTCGGTGATCCTGATTCTCCGGATCCAATTCCCACCCATCAAGTACTGCCTTCCCTTTCACACGACCAGCACCAACCAGGGAGGGGAGTAAACATGCACATCCGTGACATGCGATGCTGCCGCCCGCCTTTTGCAAACTGTTGCACATGTGTATTTGGGGCGGTCTAACACACTCGGAGGGAAAGCGCTATCCGCCCCCTCGTACGAATGAGCTCACAGACGCCCGTGATTGGTGATCGCTGTGAGCGACAGGGAAGTGAGCGTATGCCTTCCCTCCCTCCCGTGAGAGCTCGGCCAATTAGCTCCCATGGACTCCCGGTCACGGATGGCGCCCTACATATATTTAAACTTGCCACAGACTGCTTACGATGGCCCCTCCCCCATTCACCGACATCAGGTGACACAGAGGCTGCTTTTGGTGGGAAAAACATTGTTTCTTGAAAATAAACATCAAATATTTTTATCCCTAATTTAGTTGCTTTTGTGGAATGACTCTAGAATGACCAGAAGAGCCGACTGGGAAGGGTTAGCTTTTAGCTAAGCACAGACTCGCGACAGGAGTTGTGATCAAAATGTTGCGTAACTGTTCCTGCAGTGAAAGGAGGGAGGTCACAGGCCACGTGTTGCAGGAAGGAGCGGTTACTCCTGTGGGTCAGTCCACCGCAGGACATGGTGCATTTTTGTAAGAAGCAAATGTCATCAGGAGTGGAGACCCTCGAACAGCTTCAGCATACCTACAGCTACGAAGCAATGAGCCAGGCGAGGGGTAGTGCGTGGCATTCGTGCTTCAGGAGGAGCAGGGTGTCTCTGGAGTATCTTGAATGCCTCTCAAGATCCCTCACTCAGCTCAGGTCTTTATTGCCGTAGCTTTGCTGAAGCATTTCAAGGGCCTCTGCCTCTGACCTCCTGAGTATCACTCAGAATTTATTATTCGTCTTTGGTTCGGAGTAAAATCTGGGTGTCACGAACACATGATGTACTGACTCACTGCTCGCTCCCGAGTGTGAATGGTTGTGTGTGCTGGTCCCAGACTGGTAAGATACTTTGCTTTTGCCCGGAGTCGGCTGAGAAAGGTTCCATCCTCCCCACGACCCCATTATTGTAAAGCAAACGGATGGATGGATGAAAGGATGCTGGCACGAAAAAGTTGATATGTCTTCATAATAATTGGCTTCATATTCATATAAATACAAACAATCAATCTTCAAGTGTACAATACAGCAACATCATCATGAACGGCCAAATTTAAAAAATGGAATGAATAGATGGTGCATAATTAGATGGATGGATGGATGGAATGATGAATGGATGGATGAATAATCAGATGGAATAAATGGATGGATGAATGGATGGATGGATAATTAGACAGAATAAATGGATGGATGGAATAAATGGATGGATGATGGATGGGTGGATGAATGAATGCATGGATAATTCAATGGAATAAATGTATGGATGGATGGAATGATGAATAGATGGATGGATTAGATGAAATAAATGGATGGATGGATAATTAGATGGAATAAATGGATGGATGGGTGGATGGATGGGTGGATGAATGGATGGAAGGATAATTAGATGGAATAAATGGATGGATGGATAATTAGATGGAATAAATGGATGGATGGGTGGATGGATGGGTGGATGAATGGATGGAAGGATAATTAGATGGAATAAATGGATGGATGGATGGATGGATGGGTGGATGAATGGATGGAAGGATAATTAGATGGAATAAATGGATGGATGGATTAGATGGAATAAATGGATGGATAGATGGATAATTAGATGGAATAAATGGATAGATGGATGGATGGATGGATGGATGGATTAGATGGAATAAATGGATGGATAGATGGATGGATAGATAATTAGATGGAATAAATGGATGGATGGATGGATGGGTGGATGAATAAATGAATGGATAAGATAGAATAAATGGATGGTCGGATGGATGGATGGATGGAAGGATAATTAGATGGAATGGATGGATAGATGGATGGAAGGATAATTAGATGGAATGGATGGATGGATGGGTGGGTGGATGAATGGATGGATGGATAATTAGATGGAATGAATGGATGGATGGGTGAATGAATAGATGAAAGGATAATTAGATGGAATGAATGGATGGACGGATGGATGGATGGAAGGATAATTAGATGGAATGAATGGATGGATGGGTGGATGAATAGATGAAAGGATAATTAGATAGAATGAATGGATGGATGGGTGAATGAATAGATGAAAGGATAATTAGATGGAATGAATGGATGGATGGGTGAATGAATAGATGAAAGGATAATTAGATGGAATGAATGGATGGACGGATGGATGGATGGAAGGATAATTAGATGGAATGAATGGATGGATGGGTGGATGAATGGATGGAAGGATAATTAGATGGAATGAATGGATGGATGGGTGGATGAATAGATGAAAGGATAATTAGATGGAATGAATGGACGGATGGATGGATGGATGGAATGAGAGGACGGATGGATGAACAATCTTACAGTTCTACGCTGTTAACGGCTCTGTGAGGTTGTAGATTGTTGGAACACGTCCACTCTGCTGCTGGGGGTTTTTATAAACACACACACGCATTTAATATCGTTTTATTCACACGGTGGACTTTTCCTGTTTTCTTTAATAAAAGGATTGGAATAAATTACACACATCGTATTCATGGATGCCGTTTTCTTTCGCTGTGTGAGTGTTATTGTTATTGTGTTTGTCAGTGCATTCTGGCTCTAGAGAGCGCATCTGCGTCCCTGAGGCAAAGAAGAAACTCTACGAGTGCTAGTAATTACCGCTACAATCTCAGTGGAAACGCCGTCATTGTGGCCACTAATTAAAAGCACTCAAGGTTTTTTTCCCAAAAGTGCTAATGTGCATATATGTGTGTGTGTGTATGTGTGTGTGTTTGTTAGGGGTGGGGTGTTACCTTAATATCAGCAGCTGAGAGCTTCTCAAATCGCCGTGCTGAGAGCTCAGGTGAACTCTGACTCCGCCTACCCACATACACCTGACACACCAGACTCTTCTCAACCAATGAGAGAAGGAGGAAGCGCTCACCAATCACGGCTGTGGATGATGGATAACGGTGGGAAAGGCCAGGTTAGACTTCAGAGGTCACATTTAATACACAGACTGTATGCTGGAGTCGGAAGATGAACAAGATTAATAACCAAAATGTAACATTTAATAACTGCAGGAACGCGTCTGTAAAAATCTGATGGAATCATTAAGATCATTAATCAGTGAAACACACATGAACACGACACATCTGGAGGTTTTATCCCTCACACTCTCCCAAATCAGCTTTATAAAATTGTATTTGTTGACATATGAGGTATATGCCCTGAATTCCTTAGGTGATGTGTGTGTGTGTGTGTGTGTTACAATAAAAGACAGTGCAGGTGCAGAAAACCAAAAATGCCTGAAGGCAGTATAGCTTTCATGCTAAATTCAGAAAATTGCTCTGGATCAAGTTGAACCAGCAGCTTAGCTCATGTTTTTTTTAGTGATTAAACATCCCCCTCGCTAAAAATTAATCGTTTTAAAGAAGCAATTAAACAGGAGGGAGAAAACCCGAACACATAACCTGCTTTAAACTGTGAACATAACCAAACAGATTTACAAACCTTAACAGCAATTACAGACGGGCTACACACTGGTTCTGGTGTAATTATTCACTGTGGCGCGGCATCACGTGGAAACCGGGAGTGAAGCTGTGAGTTTTTTTTTACTGATTTTATACGGCTGAGTTACACTAAAAATGAAAGACGCAGAATTTTCCCTCTTACACCGTCAGGCATCATGAAGTTTCACTGTTTAGTTTTGACGGTCATCTTTTTTTTAGTTGTCATCTGCAGTAGCAGTTCCGGAGGTAATCCCCGGTTTCTGTAGCGCGAAGCGACTCGGAGTTTAACTCCTCCTGAGTGGGACGCTGTCTATCGCAGGTTTCCCTCCCAGTAATTTTTCCACTGGTACCCATTCATACTGCTGGATGGACAGAGGCACATTTGCCGTTAAGACCTCGCCCGGGGGTCTTAGCATGGTAGGGGGTCTAATGGGGGTTCAAGCCCACGACCTCTCGATCATGAGCCCATCACCCTAATCACTGAAGATACACAAATCATGCAGGAGTTAACAGTCATCATCACTCACTCGGACAGACGGCGCTGCGGGTCTACACGCTTCTGACACGACTGATTCCTAAAATATTCATAAAATTCATTCTAAATAGTTCTTTAGTTTGTGTGAGATCACTGT
>JAOUQZ010000002.1:23509670-23514202 GCA_028564935.1 Neosilurus hyrtlii
ACGCACCTGGCAACACTGCCTTGTCCTCCATTTGGTACAAACACAGGACTTGCTCTGTAACAACTCCTGATAGAGAGAGAGAGAGAGAGAGAGAGAGAGAGAGAGAGAGAGTTATGGTAACAATCTAAATATCTAAATATGTTTAGTGTGAAAGGGGAAACAGTGTGTGTGTGTGGGGGGGGCAGAAATAGTGAGTGTGGGGGGGGAGGCAGGAGATGGAGAAAATGAGCGTATGGGAAAGGGGGGGGGGAGACAGAGAGGGAGAGAGTGGAGGAGAGAGAGACAGAGAGGGAGAGAGTGGAGGAGAGGGAGAGAAATGAAAGAAATTTGCTAACTCGGGTCTCTGGGGTTCGGGGGCTTTGGCTTCATGTAGATGTTTCCAATTTCAGATTTTGTGAGGAGGCCAAAAAGTTACCCCCAGTGCTACTGAACAAAGCTACATCTGTGTGTGCGTGTGTGTGTGAGCGAGAGAGAGAGAGAGAGAGAGCGAGAGAGAGAGCGAGAGAGAGCGAGAGAGAACAAGGGGGGTGGGTGGGGCAAACAGGGGGGGTGAATCTGCCCAAAGTCCTGTTGATCCCCTTCGAATATCCCCCGTGATGACAGAGAGACACCCACACCCAGGTGCTGAGTGAAAAAGAGAGAGAAAGAGAAAGAGAGAAAGAGAGAGGGGGAGAGAGATGGAGAGAGAGAGAGAGAGAGAGAGAGAGGGAGAGGGAGTGTGAGAGAGAGATGGAAGGGGGGTGAAAGTGAGAGAGAGGAAGAGAGAGGGGGAGAGAGAGAGAGAGAGAGAGAGAGAGAAAGCGAGGGAGTGTGAGAAAGAGATGGAGGGGGGGTGAAAGTAAGAGAGAGGAAAAGAGAGGGGGAGAGAGATGGAGAGAGAGAGAGAGAGAGAAAGAGAGGGAGTGTGAGAGAGAGATGGAGGGGGGGTGAAAGTGAGAGAGAGAAAGAGAGCGAGGGAGTGCGAGAGAGGGAGTGCGAGAGGGAAAGAGAGCGAGAGAGAGAGTGCGAGAGAGAGAAAGAGAGAGGGAGTGCGAGAGAGAAAGAGAGGGAGTGCGAGAGAGAGAAAGCGAGAGAGGGAGTGCGCGAGGGAAAGAGAGCGAGAGAGAAAGAGAGCGAGAGAGAAAGAGAGCGAGAGAGGGAGTGCAAGAGAGAAAGAGAGCGAGAGAGGGAGTGTGAGAGAGAAAGAGAGCGAGAGAGAAAGAGTGCGAGAGAGAAAGAGAGCGAGAGAGGGAGTGTGAGAGAGAAAGAGAGCAGGAGAGAAAGAGAGCAAGAGAGAAAGAGAGCGAGAGCGGGAGTGCGAGAGGGAAAGAAAGAGAGAGAGAGAGAGAGTGCGAGAGAGAAAGAGAGCGAGAGCGGGAGTGCGAGAGGGAAAGAGAGAGAGAGAGGGAGTGCGAGAGAGAAAGAGAGCGAGAGGGAAAGAGAGCGAGAGAGAAAGAGTGCGAGAGAGAAAGAGAGTGAGAGAGGGAGTGTGAGAGAGAAAGAGAGCGAGAGAGAAAGAGAGTGAGAGAGGGAGTGCGAAAGAGGGAGTGCAAGAGAGAAAGAGAGCGAGTGCGAGAGAGAAAGAGTGCGAGAAGCGAGAGAGAAAGAGAGCGAGAGAGGGAGTGCGAGAGAGAAACAGAGCGAGTGCGAGAGAGAGAGAGAGAGAGAGAGAGAGAATGCTGTTTGTAATTTGTTAATTAATCTGCCGTTACTGAGAAGGTAAAATGTAAACAAATACCTCCAGTTCCTTGAGGGCATCTCTCAACCTCTCTGGACGACGGTTACTCAGGAACCATGGGTAACCCCGAGCTGGAGGAGGGGGGAGGGGTGGTGGGGGAGAGAAATCAACACAGTTGATGTTTTTGTGTTTTGTTTATGAGAGGAAGTGGGGTGAGGTGACCTGCAGTCTAAAGGTCGAAATGTCACCAACTCTAATGAATCTGAGCTGAAAGTTCCTTCGGTGAAATCAGGTGCTGCAGGTGATGGAGATGGAAACCAAAGTTCCTCATACGAGACTGAGCCACCTCTTCTCAGGGTGTGTTTAGAACTTCATATTTCTGATGAAGACGTTCTTAACATTCTGTCCATCGCTGCAGCGCTTCGGCGGGGATGAGATGAATCGTTTTCTTTACAAGTCTGTTGTATTTCTTATGGAAGGTAAACGGGTCTCCTGGAGCACTTACATATTATATACGTGTTATAGATCTACAAACACCTTTTACATTCAATTTTCTAACTAAAATAATTTCTGAAGCAGGATAACTGTCAGAAAAAATATCGAGTGGGAAATAAATATGTACCTTAAATAAATCATGCATTAGTGTCTGTTCCCCGACGTCCGTGAGATTTCTGTAAATGTAATATATTATTGTGTGCAGATCTTTATTTTAATCAGAAGTTCACTAGTTTGTATCGGATTTGTTCGTTTATTATATGTTAATATATGTATACTGTCATTACTGCCGCTTTCATGCCTTATTGGAACTGACCATCTACTCATATTGTCGTGATTTTATTTTTGAATCCTTAAACATTAGAGCAAGCGGCGTCATCATCACGCTTTAAAATGCAAAGATCGGCCATAAAAATTTCGTTTTTCTTATATTTCCACTCGATATATGCTAGAACTCTTTAACAGCGTGCCGTTCACTTATGTTTCCATGTAGCATGTACTGAAATTTGAATGAGAAAGTTAAACACACTCCTTACTATGTTCACCTGACCCGCCTCTGTCATGGATAATATAAGTAAAAATAAAGTAGAATTCTGCTTTAAACTAGTTTTCTCCATGTTTCTGTGTAGTATATTAACTGGTAAACTCTTACAGATTTATTTTACACCTGTTTGTGGGTGAATGCAGACTTCATGAGTCCATCAAGGTTTAAAGATAAAATCTAAGAACAGTGGCCTTCGAGCTTGTTCTCCCGTGTAGTTCATACACTGACCATAATTTGTCTGAGGTTTGGTGGACATTGCTGGGTGTTGATCTTGGGGATTATTGACACACAGTGTTGTCGTCGTTGTCGAGTTGTTGTTAATTCTATATTGTTAATTGACCCCCAGGCATTGATTCTGTGCTGGCTTATAAACAAACGGACCTGCCACAGTTTTGTGGAAGACAAAGAACAAAACGCACCAAATAAAAAAAAGACTTTTGTGCAGTTATGTCTCAGAACCCTTTTTCAAATCTGATTGGTCAGAAGCGAAGGCGTTGAACACAGCTGTACAACAGCAGCTTTGATGTTTGTTCAGCCTCAAAATCCCATTTTTTATGTTAAAACCAGAGTCCGTGAGGGGAACCTCAAAGGATTGGATGGGTGATCCGTGTCCCTGCCACCACAGGAAACCTACTAAGGCTGCCGCTTCACCAATAAAGCAAACAAACAAACAAACAAACAAACAAACAAACAAACACCACACAAAAACCTGATTTATTATTAATAACGAAACCGAAACCCACAAAATAGAGGCTCGTACGCCACCGCTCAGACTCACACAGAATAAACACACAATCTAACTCAGGTAGCAAAACAACAAACATGAACAAGAGCACGGAGCATGAACTCGTTAAACGGATAATTACACTAATGAGATGCGTGATACAGATGAAGGCAAAAAGCAGTGAGTAAAAGGCAGTGAAAAGAAAACTCAGTGTTAAGCTTTCCTTCTTTCACTCCAGACCGTAGTCACGAAACACAGGGGACATTGACTGACTGACTGACTGACTGACTGACTGATTGATTGATTGATTGATTGATTGATTTCCTCCAAAGCTGATTTTTGAGTTAGTTCTTAAAGGAGCCGCACTACTCTTAACACCAGCCTCGGACACCCATCACTAGGGATATCTATCGAGAGCACCGCCTTCAAGCCGTGATATATATTTATATTTGGATTATATTTAGTTAGTACACTTGTATTTTTTTTTGTTATGATTTTGACAGTAACAGCTAATCCATACATGAGTCATAAAATGTGCGCAGCTGTGATTTTTGGAAGGAGTCTCCAGTGTCAGTGCTTTGTATTATTCAGACGAAGTGCATTGCAGTTTCCAGGTCACGTGACAAGCTGCATTTATTTCTTACTAACTCAAAGAACGAGAACATGGATGTTCCGACATGTGAGAGAGCAGGAGCTGAGTACATGGAACTTCTACAACATTAAATATAACAACGTGCAGATAAAAGAATGACCCCTACCTTAAAAACAACAACAGCCATGTAATAATTAGAAAACAACAACTGCAGTTTACAAGGAATTACGTACTTGAGAATGTGTTGGTACAGCTGCAAATTAACCCTGACCTCACCGTCTCTCCCAATTCCCTCCCCTTCCCTCTACACAAGCGGAAAAAAACCGAAACGTGTGTATACGCTAAAACACTTCAAAGTAAAACAGCCATTAACTCGCGAGCCCTCGAAACACACAGCATGTTCTTTACTTACCTTACACATTTTATATGCTTTATTAACTAATAACCCCCCCAACACACACACACACACACACACACACACACACACACACACACACACACACACACACACACACACACA
>JAOUQZ010000002.1:23516896-23546333 GCA_028564935.1 Neosilurus hyrtlii
AAAGAGAGAGAGAAAAAGAGAAAGAGAGAGAGAGAGAGAGAGAGAGAGAGAGAGAGAGAGAGAGAGAGAGAGAGAGAGAGAGCATATGTTTAAGTCATTATAGTTCAAGATCAAGAGAAAAAGAAATGACAGCAGTAACCAATGACTTTCCCCCTTTGGTAAACACCAGTGAAGATTCATCCACTGAGATTAATTGTTTTATCCACCTTGGGCTTCTTACAGGTCAATGCTTTAAGACTTGCTTTTAGAAAAGAATTTACTTGCGTAGATGTCCTTTCCTTTAAAAAAATCCTTTATAACTAAACAATCAGATCATAATTAAAACATTACTTGTTTCAAAACTATTTTAGAAAAATGCAACATCCGTCAATATACTGCTGCTACAAATTGTACGTCATTTCAGTGAGGTCTGAACATAATTTAAATTGAATAAATTTAAGCTGTTTTAACACTAACGATTCCAATTAGTTATTTTCCTCTAAAAGAAAAGAATGTATCTCAGGTGCCATACCAACCGAGCTTCTGAGCTCACCTATTCCAAAACTCTTGATATGTCAATGCCTAAACATGATGAATCACAAAGTAAAACCCTATTTCCAATCTTATAAAAAAAATAAGTCCATTAAAATACACCACACATGAAGTGTGGAAAACTGCTCAGTCTACATCTACTAATAAAACACAACAACAAATATAAAAAAAACCCTCTCTCATGCAGGCTGTCGTTGGGCAGCCAATATGTCAGATAGCATAAGATCAGGGGTGCCAAGCAGATGGTCCACCTGGTAGGGTGCATGGAGGTGGGGGCCGAGTCTCCATCCCACTTTATTACCATTCACAGCAAGAAAGAGGCACAAATCCACCCTGGAACAAGAATGCCCAGCTAAAAAGAAGGAAAGATCCTATTCCTTACACTCCATATCCCATGCTGCAACCCAGGAAAGGCTTGGTGCAAACTGTAAGCATTTACCTGATAAAAGGAGAATGTGGAAGCTTTCTATTTGCTTATAGCTTCTCTCCACATGATCTTGCGCATTTACTATTAGAATTCTTCAGTGCAGGAACAGTAGGAGAACTGTGCGCTACATGACAGAGCAATATATCTCATGCTTGCACCTTATGCTTCCGATTGATCCAACCATCAGAATTAATCCAAAAAAGAATCCATTCATTTAATCCAAAAAGTGTTTATGGTGATATCCGTGACAGGGTTTTTTTTTAATGTGTGTTTTGGTTTTTACCTTGCCAATCAGCTTTCCTCTCCTATTCATGCAGATGTAGAATCCTGTCTCAGCTCCTTTAATTCGAACTCGACTGCCGAATGTGTCGGTCTCCACAATGAGTTTTGCTGTGGAACAAAAGATTCATTTCAGATCACAAACCATGTTTCAGATTCTGTGTGAACCATACAGTATGTCATTTATTTAATGCTAATGCACGTTCCATAAATACTCATACGCATACACAGACTCTTATAGAAGCATACACAAAACCCATAGGGACCATTTCTTCGGATTTATGCCAGTCCAAATTCTTTCAAAATGATAAAAACAGGTGGACCTCAATTCTTTTACAAAGGAGGACGCTGCCTAGGGTGAACTATTTAATGTAGAGAAAATATATACCTGTAAGAATTTAGCCAGCGAATATTAAACTCGTGTTGTTTTCATGATTTTTTTTTCTTTTTTCTTTTTTTTTCAATGAAAATGTAAAGTTAAAAGCTATTCACATATACAAAACCTTGTACCTTAGTATTACAATAAATACAATAGTGTAATGTGTTTATTTAAATTTAATTGAAAGTCACTAACTCCTTTAAAAAAATTCTATGAACCTATGATTACAATAACTTTACTTAGACAGCTGTACATGTGTCCAGGAAAGATGGCTTCTATAAAAGTTGACTTTCCATGATGCATGTGCCAAGGATTAGCACTTGAACCCTTCTTTGATTCTCTCATGCGCTCAGTGATTGTAAAGAGTTAAGTTCAAATAGAGGGGGTCAGTGAACCTGCTGAAGGACCACAAGCCCCAAGCTGCAGTCAGACTTTGGCCTGAGCTGACAACCCTGCTGTCTCTGCAACATGCTCAGGTGACACGGATGTCACCGCGGCTGTGCAGGGCCTGAGCCAGCCTTCCTAAAATACCTCAACATGACTACTAATTACAAGGCTTTGGGATGTGTTGAAACCACAAGAAGGCTAGAACTGGAGCTGAAGGATCAAAGGAAACTTGTTTTTCAGGCCTAGATATATTGCTTTTAACTCTATTTTTTAATGGAATTATTAATCTTGTTACCAATCTGCAAATTTAAGTAGTATAAAGGTTTAGATAATAAAATAAATAAATATAAAAGAGAAATATCCAAACTTGCCTTGAATATTTTTTGCTGAGATTGTGTGTGTGTGTGTGTGTGTGTGTGTGTGTGTGTGTGTGTGTGTGTGTGAGACAGACAGACAGACAGACAGAGAGAGAGAGAGAGAGAGAGAGAGAGAGAGAGCCCACGTAAAAGCAAGAATTCGGCTTCTCTTAGAAGTTAGTAAAAAGAAAAAGGGAGCGTTATTCAGGAAATGTTCAGGAGGTTGGAGTAAGATGAGTTCTAATGGTTCTTCCAGACGCACTCACCTCTCTAGAGAGTCACCTTCAGAACCATCTAAAATCCATTTTGCATTTTTTTTTTGTTCTGCATGCAAAACGTCTTTTTCAGCTTCCAGAGCTCCCTAAATCCTAAATAGCCAATTTATTCCCATCTACATTGAATGCATTATATTGGAAAAAGTGTGAAAAGAAGAAGAAGAAGAAAAAGAAGAAGAAGAAGTTCCATATTGTGTAGTAACATATAAGATAGAAAGCTCTTACCGTGCACGTCTCCGTCCTCGGCCATGGCGTTGATTTTTTTGTTGGCTAGGACCTGTACATGCTTGCCACTGGTTCTGCTGTAAAGCTGGTAGGTCCGGATGAGTCTGCGGCTGACCCGGTCCGTCACCCTACTCTGCTCATTCACATGCTGTGTAAAATTAGGCGGGGACTGAATGGTTACCTGTCAGAAATTAAGTACGACATAATCAATATCTGCAGAATTGCCTCATTAATCGTTGACAGAGGCCTATAAATTACATTATTAGTATGAAATACAGTGGTGTTAATTACAAAGCAGAGGCTAAGAATTATCACACAATTAAAGCTTTAAATTCAGTAATCAATAAATCTAGATTCGAAGACCATTTCAAATAAAGAGTGAGAAATGTGCGGCGATCCCCCCTAGTTTTTAATCCCCTGATAGAATAAAGGAATGGAGCGCAGACGGGTGGAAAACGTACCCGGCTTTCAGGCTCGTGCCTCTGCGCGCTCAGTGCGCTCTGCGCTTGGCTATAATTCCGGATCACTTCAGGAGGAACCTGTTCACGTCCATATCAATCTGATCAAATTAAACCAATTAAGCACCCGATTTCTCGGCTTTTGGATTCTTTCGAGGGTATTTGCAGTTGGGTCCAGTTTATACGCTTACAGTTTAAGATGCTGCAGTCCGTATTACACTGTAGAACTATTCTTTTATTTTCTAAAATACACTATGTCATTTTTTTTTTTATTTATTGCAAGCACCAGTCGCAGAATTGTCACAGTTAATAGGTATACATGTGTAATGTTGCACATACCTGAGCATAGTAGCAAAACGCAAATAGGTGAAGGAACCTGTGGGAGGAAGAGACAGAGTATTACATTAATAACATGAAACCAAAAAGAAAAAAAAAGAAAAAAGAAAGTTAAGCAGTATATTCAGGCGCAAGAAAGGAAGGGTTTGTACTTACAGATAACTTAGTCGTGATGGAATTATTCTCATCGTTGATCTCGTTGATTTAAAAAAATAAAATGAAAATAAGGTTAGTCGACCAAATTCGTGTCTGATGTGAATAGATAACAGCTCAGGGTCCTCTCCCTAAAGCTTGGACATCCAAAGGATGGGTCACAGGACGAGGATGCGATATAGCCTGGAAATATCTGCTCAGAAGCAGAAGGGGAAATCCGAAATATGTAAGAAGCCCCAGCACTCGAAAAAGTGGCTTTCAGACAAGGCAGAATCAACAGCGCTCAATTTTCTGCTTTGTAAAAAAAAAAATAAAATAAAAAAATAATAATAAAAAAAGGCTTAAGTGCACTTAATTGAAAAACCAAACAATCGAGTCCGAGCAGTATGAGCTTCCCAAGTTATTAAACAAAACGCATCAAAACGTGTGTCTTTCAAGTAAAAAGGGAACTTAAATAAGAACGAGTTGAGTCATGTTGTCCTTTTAAAAATGACAGCAAAAGAATCGTGGCTGCGTGTTATTTCCAGCGTTGACGTTTTCTCCAAGTCGGATGTCCCTGTTGTGTGACACGTTTGGGTGTCAGTGTGGTGAATCAGGACGATGCATCCTGCAATACTGCTGTTGCTGAGGATGAGGAAGATGAGAATGATGATGGTGGTGTTGATGATGATGGTGATGATGGTGGTGGTGGTGGTGGTGGTGGTGGTGATGATGATGATGATGATGATATTTCCTCAAGACACGGCGCTGCTGGACTGAGCAGCCTCTCTTATCCCCTCCTCTTCTCCCATTCCCATGCAGTCTCCAATGTCAATCCCGTTCGCGCTTTACAGCCGGGGTTAAAGTGGTAGGTTGGTCCTAGAGGTACAAGCCCCCTTTTTCGGCAGAACAAAAGCGTTCCCCTTCACCCCCTCCCTTCCCCCTCATGAATTTAAACTACTTCACCTGAGCTGAGGATGAACACTAAGGCGAGCTGTGAAGCCTCCAGTGCGCAAAGGCGTTTGTGCGCCTGTTTGCTGCAAATGTGGACACACTGAATAAATCTCATGTTCCTCACTGCGCAAAAGCAGCACGCGTCTAAAACTCACACGGGCTTAGTTTTTGATCAACACTGGAACGTTAAAGTCATAGGCTACTTTCTTTCTCTTCTTCTTTTTGACTTTGCTCCAAAAGCAGCCCTTAAACCAGCAGCATACCACTAGTCATGGTAAAGTGAACTAGACTAGTATTTGGACACACAGGTTAGTACAGTTGTGTGTGTATGCGTGTGTGTGTGTGTGTGTGTGTGTGTGTGTGTGTGTGTGTGTGTTATAAAGCAGCCTCTCAGTGACCGAGGAGCAAGTTTAACTTTGTTAATTGGGAACTGGCTGCTGAAACCGAGGCCATTGTGCAGCGCCACAACTCGCTCCATCCAGACTTGTGTATTGTCAAAGAGAAGTGTGAGACATAAAAAGGATTACTGACGATTAGTGTTTCTTTAATAGGACCCTTTACTCCCTCATGGACGACACACTTTTTTCTTGCTGTAAGAAGCTCTGCTTATTCTTAAAACAAATGCTGAAATATAAAGGTATTAATAACAGTTCAGCTCTTATTATAAATAATGCTCAGAGATACATTGGACAAGCTCTGTCTGTCTGTCCGTCCGTCCGTCTGTCTGTCTGTCTGTCTATCTATCTATCTATCTATCTATCTATCTATCTATCTATCTATCTATCTATCCATTCACCCACCCAGCAACCCATCTATCCATCTATCAGTCTGTCTGTCTGTCTGTCCGTCCGTCCGTCTATCTATCTATCTATCTATCTATCTATCTATCTATCTATCCACTTACCCACCCAGCAACCCATCTATCCATCTATCAGTCTGTCTGTCTGTCTGTCTGTCCGTCCGTCCGTCTATCTATCTATCTATCTATCTATCTATCTATCTATCTATCTATCTATCTATCTATCTATCTATTTATCAGTCTGTCTATCCATCCATCCATCCATCCATCCAGCCAGCCAGCCATTCATCTATCTATCTATCTATCTATCTATCTATCTATCTATCTATCTATCTATCTATCTATCTATCTAGTCCAGTCGTATGTTTTTATTCTAATGGATCTCTGATTACGCAAGATGAAACTCCTCCAGTAAATCATTAAAATTAATCATCTCTTTCAGCTTTACTTTGACCCGCTATAGCCTAACATAATTACACCACACCCAGCGCGCTTATTGATGGCCAGTCATTAATTAAAACTCTCTGGATGCTTATAAAGCTTTTAAAGGTCTTCAGATCGTCAAATAGGCAAAGTAAAGTAGGGCCGACGCCCGAAAATACAATTAGATGGAACAAGAGCTAGGCCTATTTACACAGGGTTAAATACTTACATGAATGTTTTTGATCAGAACTCATTTGTAATTTGTTATTGCGCACGTCTTAACACACACACACACACACACACACACACACACACACACACACACACACACACACACACACACACACACACGCGTGTTGTGATTCGCTTTCCCCTCATTTAACCTAAAGGTGAACAAACTTTCATGTAAATCTCTTTAAAAATCTGTCACTGGTGTATTTTTTATTCATTTATTCACACATGATCACGATTGGTCCGTTCAATTCACCAAGACAACCAAACGGAAGAGTTCCTTCCTCCTTCTCTTTGTTGATGTGGTGGGATATGGTATCTTAACAAATCGAATATAAAGATTTATGCACTGCCTAAAAGTGGAGCTGTCTCTTGATAGGAGTCCGAACCTGGGTTTGATTTTTACTTCTGATTTTTGCTTCAATTTCTACCACTTTTCTTCTTAGTTTAATTATCCGTTTAACGAGTTCATGTTCTGTAAAGATTCTAACTTCGGTGTTGTCTCTGCAGTTAGATTGTGTTGTTTATTCTGTGCGAGTCTGAGTGGTGGTGTATGCACCTCTTTTTTGTTTTGCTGCCTATCATCATGCAATTCCGTGCTGCATAACAGCCAATCAGAATCAACTCAGCAACACGGCAAACTTACTGGGTTTCCTGTGGTGGGTACACACTGATACTGCACAGGACACGGAACAAGCACCCAAACCATATTCCACGACTATGGAGCTCTGTTCAATGAATTGTAAATGAATTATTAGGCCATGGATTCATCTATCCAGAAGACATCAATCCCAAATATACATCAAAATTAAGTAGAGATTAATTATTCAAAGAAGAAACAGTAATCTGAGAGATTAGAAATGACCACCTGGACTGGCCAAGATTCCAGAGTTAAATCCACTTGAGAAATGTATTTAATTCATGAATTGGTTGCATAAAGGTTTCATCCAAAGAAAGCCTTTGGGAACTTTCTGGAACTCCGTAAGAAATAAATAAAGCTGTAAAAATAACAGTAAAAACTATGATACGAGATGAAACCGAACTCAAAAATAATCAATCAAAACTTTCAGTTTTCTGCTGGATTTCATTATTTTACTTTTAGGCAATTTATGAATTTTTTTTTCAAATAACAAACACAAATAAAATGTGAAACAGAAAACTTTTACATTTGTGCAATTTCAGCTTTATTAAGCCAACAGCAAAACGTTCATGTGCTGCAATGCTTCTGTAAGTGTTGTAAGAAATAAAAAATGTTATGTTCGGATATTCAGGCTGCTTTTTTGGAAGTGTGCTGTCACAGCAGGCCCAGCAGGGGGAGCTGTGTCGTCTCAAGTATTTGCAAAAAGTCACGTGTGGATTTTCATGAAATTTCTTCCAAAGGCGGAGCATTGGACAAGGAAGACTAAGCTAGATTTTGGAGATGATTCGGATCAGATGTGAGACGGGACGACAGCACTTTGTTTAATATGGGGGTTGCTGGGCTTGGCGGAGGCTTGCGCTTTCCCAGTGCTCTTGTTCATTCTGAAAATATTTTTGTATATATCAGCCCAATATAGCTCTTTCTTCGTTCATTCATTAGCGCGCACTCCTTTCTTTCTCTCCTTCTGATAATCCTCCTTTTTATTGTCTTCCTTTGCTTTGTTTTTATTCGTTCCCCCGTTTACACCTTCACTGCTCGACGAATAACGCATGCTGGCTTCCCCCTCTTCTGGTACTAAGATTGTTTATGATTCACCGCACTGAGGACTAGCAGGTGCATCGAGACCGAAGCGCTAATGATAAATATTTCTGACTTTATAAAAAAGAGACGGCAAAACGTTTCTTTTTTCAACTTGATCTCGTTTCAGGAGGAATTGGGGTGTTTTTTCTTCACGCTTGAAAGAGAAGACGGCGGAAATGCTGACTCATCTTTAAGACTTCTGGTTAAAAAAACAGATGAAAGGATCCTCTTATGTCAGTAAACTTGTTAAGAGCAGGTGCTGCTGCTAGCGCTTTTGGATCGTCGGTTTTTTTATTTGGCCATTTTTTTTTACGCAGGAAAGAGTAGAGGAGATGGAAGAGAGGGAAAATTTTGTCTCAGGTTTTTCTCTCATTTTATTTAGACATCCAGGCAGCCAGGCCATGGCTACAGATAAGACTTAGCATGCTCAGCAACGCCAGTGTGTTAGCGTCCTCTGTGCTAACTGGTCTGTCACGCTAACTGGCCTGAAAGGTGAAGAGAGCTGCTGTTCTGCTGGCAGACGCAATTTAACTGCCGGTATTTCTCGTCTTTTCTACAGACATCAGCGGTTTGTTCCTAATGGACAGATGGACTGCAGGATGGACAGATGAGGGGAAAAAGGGATGGATAGAGAATCTAAAGAGGATTTTTTCTGTTCGCTAAACCCTCTGCCCTTCTTTAAAATATTTTCCACCTTCCTTCAGTCTATCCTTCTTTATTTCTTTACCTTCACTTTCCTCTTTTCCTCTATTCAGTTTTCACTTGTTCTCTTTTGCCCTCTCTTCTTATTTTTGTTCTCTCTGGTTCTCTCTCTCTTTTTTCTCTCTTTTCTTAACTGGTTTAATTTTTATTTAATTGGTTTATTTAATTGGTTTAATTGATTAAAATTTTATTTAATCTTTCATGTTTTTTCTTTCTTTTCTTTATCTCTCATTTCCGTCTTTTTGTCGCAGTCTTTCTCTCTTTCTATTCCATGATCCCTGTTCAATCTTTCTTCTCTCCCAGCTGTACACTCTCCTTCTTTTTTTTCTTTTTTCCTCTTAATTTGATCATTTATTAGACTTTTTTTTCTTTCAACAATCCTTCCATCATTCTTTCACTTCCCTTTCTTTACTATCTTTTTTTTCTTTCTTATTTTTAAACTCAAAGTTTACACTCCTCCTGTTTATAAAGAAAAAAAATAAAAACAATCCAGTTTTGTCTGGTTCTGGTTCTGTCAGCTGAGAGCATCAGGAATTAAAGAATTACACAAAAAAGAAAAAAAATAATTTTCTTTCTTTCACTCCTTCTTTCTATTCCACTTTCTTTTCTTTATTTCTGTATTTCACTTTCGTTCTTTCCCCTCACTGTATGTCATTCACTTTCTGTCTCTATTTCTCTTTCCGCTCCTATTTATCTTTCACTTTCGATTTCTCTTTATCTCTTCTCTTTCATTCCCCATTTCTTTCACTTTCTTTCTTTTCATCCCAGTTTATGTCTTCCACTTGTTTTATATCACTCACTGCCTCTTTCACTTTCTTTCTTTGCCTCCATATTTCACATACTTTTCTTTTTTCTATCCCAAATTCTGTATCTTTACAGCCTTTACTTCTTGATTTTATTTCCTTCCGCTTATCTTCCTCTTTTGTTCTCCATTTCTTTCTTTCCTTCCTAATTCTCCCTTTTGTTCTCTTTAATTCTTTCCCTCCCTTTTTTGTATTTTAATTTTTTCCTGTTCTTCCCCTTCCTCTTTCCTTTTTTTCTTTCCCTATATTCCTACTTTTTGCTATTTCTTTCCTTCATTATCTCTCTTTATTTTTGTCCTTTACTTTCTTTTCTTTTCCACTGAAGTTGGACGAGTCTTTGTGAGTCCAGGTTCTGTAAAGTTCTGAAGGTTTCTGATACTCAGACACCCAGCAGTGCATCAGTGCGTACGTTTTTTGACCCAGTTCAGTACGACGGCTCGCTATCAGGTTCCGAACGAAGGAACAATGCTGTGAGAGTCGTCGTGTGATTGGATTTCAGAAAGGCAGGTGGACACGGTGGACCAGTGCACAGGACTTTATGACCAGCGAGTGAAGAGTTGCTCTTCGTACAAATAGGAACAAATTACAACACGGTAAATTCCACCGCCGGTGGGATTCCATCAACCTGCTGATGTCCAGAAACACGAAATAATTCAGAAAAAGAGCAACTTCACGTAGCGGAGGAGGAAGGGAGGGTAAGAGCATGAAAAAGTCTCATGAAGAGAAACGATGATCTATTGATATACTGTGGAAACAAACCCAGAAACGTTTCAATATAAAATACAGGGCCGGGCGACACTGCGATAATATCGTGATTATCATGGAATGTTTTTTATGCTCAATACACTGTAATATCTGTTTATAATTTTTGTTTCAGTTTTAAACTCCAATCTGACTGAAAACATTAAATCAAAACAAAAAACATAAATTAAAATTAAAAATGTAAAATAAAAAAAAAACTGCATTTAAAACTGCATATCATTGATAAAATTGCAAATAAAACACAGATAAGGTCATTTTTGTAAACAGTACTGTGTGTAAAATATGTGATTTGTTGCAAACACAAACGTTACAACAGGGCGGCACGCTAGCGCAACGGTTAGCACGTCCGAGTTTCCCGCGCTTCCCGCGCTCGGGGCGTTTCCGTGTGGAGTTTGCATGTCCCCCCTCTGCTTGTGTGGGTTTCCTCCGGGTGCCCCGGCTTCCTCTGACAGCCCACAAACATGCACAGATGAGATGGGCGCCAGCCTCCCAGCAACCCTGATTAGGATTAAGTGGCTTAGACAATGAATGAGCGTTACGATAAATATGCATCAGAAAAATGCACCACAAAACATCCTTTCATAATATTTTCTTAAGATGGTTTTCAGATTCAATCAATAAAAACATTATTAAATATCAATTAAACGTATGACATGAATAATGTTTGGATTTGAGGGGAAAAGGTAAAATGCCGCCATAGTGGAAAGGATGCAGTAAACACAACAACAGCAAGAACAGAAAACCAAAAAAGGAAAAAGAAGAAGAAGTGGTTACAGAATCTTCGCTGCCGGCGGTTAAATATCTTCCTGCACTCTGAGGCAATACAGACTTCAAGCATTAGGGGAGAGTTAAGAAAGAGCGAAACAGACAGGTAGAGACGGAGTCAAGTGTTACAGACAATACATGGAAGAGCCGTCATGAGGGACCTGACGTTGGTTTTGAAAGAGCCGGAGGACAGAGTGGCGCCAGCGAACGCATGCAGACACACGCCCACACCGAGAGCGTCTTCCTTCAAAGTCAGCAGGAGCCGAGCGGCGAATGGGAGACGAGCAGAAGTGAATGATGTAAAGGTAAAACTATTCAAGTGAGGAACCGGCTACAAGCTACAGTGTGTGTGCATGCATGTGGGGGGGTGTAGGACATGTCGATCAGTGAAGCTGGTCATTGTGCTGTGAGGATGATGTGACCAGAGGGTACGTCTGCCTGTCGAACGGCAGGACAGGAGCAGTGAAAGGAGGAGCGCTGAAAAAAGAGACGTTTAAGGGGGAAAAGGAAGAATCCACTTCCATCGTCGACGTCGGACAAGAGAAAAGAGGCCACGGCGAGTTCACCAGGTGAAGAGTTCACGTGGGGAGGGGTGTAACAAAAAGAAAGGTAGAGCTAAAGGGGAACTGACGCACACAGAATTCAGGGTAACCTTAACCTCAGAAATAGCTTCACTGCATCCATGACTCCGATTGGTCGTTTTCCATTCCGGCAGTGGTTCCGCCTGCCAGACCAATCTGAGGGTTTACATTAATGAACTCGCTCCAACACCTCACTGCTCCTCTTACATACTGAAATTAAACTAACGATTAAACCGGAGATATTTTAAAACAAATATTACACAGCTCAGTGGAATACTGGATTCTGATCGGTCAGTTCCAGAGTTTCCAGCAAGCTGGTGATTCCAGCGTAATAAACCCTGACAGAGTGATCAGAACCTGGACGGGTAGCACAGAGGTTTACAATCACTCCGGTTTGGTTTAAAACGGTGACGGGCTTGTTGTACATCATCTCGCTTCACTACACACCCATCAATAATACAATAGTCTGACATGAAAATATCAATAAACGAGTGAATGATTTTATTTATTTTAAAAAATGTAACAGAAATAAGAATGACGTGACTGACCAGTCGGAATTGTACACAAATGAAAACGATAAATTAATATTTTACTGTAGGGCGTGTCACAGGTGGAGGAAATAAAACCCTTTTGTAAATCAATCAAGTCTTTGTTATTTTATGAATAATTCATTGGACGAGTTTACAGTTTCATTGTAATGGATAATTAGATTTTATTAATTTTAGGGAAGAGCAGAGACGCTGGTGAGAGAGCGAATGTTTAACGCTGCCACAGTGGAAATGATAACGTTTTTATGAAGTAAAATATACTTTGAGGCACAACCGAAGAGCAGACCTCCAGATAGAGGTCCGGATTTTGTTGCCGTCTTCGTCCAGTATAAAGTTTAAAATTATATTCATTTGTTCATTTGAAGGTTTCATGCAAAAAAAACCTTATGATAAAATAAAACAAAAAACAAACAACCAAAAAAACTCAGCGATGGAGAAACTCCTCGGAAACCAAGCGCTTTTTAAGAAACAGTTCGGACAAAATATACAGCAGAGCAGATTCTACTCCAGCACTTCTGTGTTAAAGGGATCCTAATAAAAAGAAGTAAAAAATTCCTTCTCCATCATTTTTTGGTGAAAATATATAGAATAATGTTATTGTAGGAAACCAAAAAATAATTCCAACAAGAATATTGAGGTGAACGTTGGAACAATAAACACTGAAAAGATTTTTTTGACTTTTGCATGAATGAACTTCACACAGTATGGACGGTTTATCCAGTGATGATGATACACTTTACAAAATGAAGATAAATCAGAAACCAGGTTCTATTCAAGTATTTATTTCATGTAATATTGGATCATATTGATGAGAATAAGTAAACAAATGAAAAATTGTATAATAATAACAAAAATAACAACAATCACAGTTTTTTTGATAAAAAAGTCGATATTTAGTGTGAACACCTTTCACTCTGATTACAGTATTGAACCTTCCAGGCGGAGACTTCACATATTTTTAATTTCTTCACTCGCTGAACCAGTCCGTACGGATTAAACTTCATTCATGCAAAAGTAAGAAAAATAAAATGTTTACATTTTTCTGAAAAATTGGTATTTTCAGTGTTTTTGTTTATAAACAAAATATCATCAGCTCTTTATTTATTCCCAAATCAATGCACATCTGTAAAACTATTTATTATATTAACAGTCCATACACGGGGATATAATCTAAAGGTGATATCCAAGTGATTCACGTTGTAACGTGTTATTTTAAAATACAATAATAGAAATAGAAAAAGACAGAAGGAAAGATTACGGTGGTGAATACTTCCGAGAAAAGATTTCTGTGTAATATTTAATGGAAGGAGTCTCCAGTGTCAGTGATTAGTAACATTGGGTAACTTGTGGGGTCCCTACCATCAGTAACAACCTGTAATTTTTCATAAAAACAACCTGTATTTATTTACAGAAGTTAAATACAACAAGAGGCCGGTGAGGGAACGAGTGTTCAGAGCTGCTATAAGGATCACGATCCAACAGGAAGTAACTGGTCTTCAGGAAGTTCCACCCCATGAAACGTACCTATAAATAAACTAAAAGTGTAATTCTTGGTAAATTGCTGTTGTATATGAGGACGTGTGGTTGCGGTGGTGAAGTCACGTGACTCTGGATGGCGGCGCGCACAGATGCAGCGGCTCGGAGCTCCTTCAGACGGCTTTTTTCTCCCTTCCTGATATCTCGTTTTGTACAACAATGACGATAAATTTTGAACTGAATAGAATAAAACATTCGGGGACGTGCCGCTATTGGAAAATGATCAACACCGAGCCTGGCCTCAATTCACAACACATCTCTCAACCACTGATTATTTTCCTACGTCAGCACGAACCCAAGCGATTCATTCCTCATTTAATGCTGGAACACAGACCCAGGATGCAGAAAGAAAAATGCGAGCACTGTTAGAAAACCTGCCCATATTTACCCCGAGGCACGACAGTGCAGTTAGTGTTGGGCTTTGATCCGGAATATTCCTCAAACAGAAATGCACTGCTGTGGGTCTCCAGTTAGCAAAGACTCGCTAATAAAGCTGTGAGGAAAACGGTCTTGTGAGAAAAATCTGGTAGCAGTGGGAGGGGGATAAGCACATCTGCAAACGCCATTAAAAAAAGAGAGGGACATAAATGAGAGAAGGAGGGAGAGAAAGAGAAGAAACGGCTTTTCAGAAGGTATTTGCAGAAAGAGACGGAGCAGAAAACCAAACAGGGGCTAGTGCTGAGGGTCACGGCGTCCAGACAGCAGGAATGTGTCTTCCATCAACAAAACTGCTGAATGCGGTCGAACGGGACACCTCAGACAAAACAACCCCGAGAGTCTCCGAACGGAGCCCGTGCTCGTCCTTGTGAAAGAATCACTTTCAGAGAAGTTTAAAGCCTCACACAGACGTCTCACTCGGGGAAACGTCTCAAGGACCGTCTCTCTGTCAGTCCATCAGACTTTCAGGGAGTGAGACAGGTGTCAGCGGAGCTGTGTTTTTGTTTTTATTGTGGGATTTAGCCTGCTTTGACACACAGCTAGCATCCGTTCCCTCGGCCTCCTTTCAGAGGCTTTGCGTCCTAACGTGGCGAAAAGGTCACGGAGAGACGACAATCCATCACTCTGGGAAGAAAAAAAAGCAAAAGGAAAAGAAAGAAAACAGAGTGACAAGGTGACCGTCACAGCTCTCTCTCTCTCTCTCTCTCTGTGTGTGTGTGTTTATTATTCAGCTGTTCAACACGACTTCTCAGAGTCTTCAGTAACTTCAGTGAAACTGTCCAGATGGCTCACACCGGTCGCATAATTCAGCTGAAACTCTGACGCAGCTTCCTCATTAGCTAATTGAGAAGAAGGTGTTTTTTGCAGGATCATCTACTGTCCTCAAGCAAAATATGTGACCCAAACCCATCAGTTGTCACACAGCGCCTCCTGCTGGTGATGAGTCACCATCTCTCAACACTCTTCCCCTCCTCAGCAGCCTTTAATTCTCATGATTGATTCAATCTAAACTAGTTTATGGTGCTGTTTAGCTGGTAACCACGGTTACCGACTGAAGAAACACTCGTTTAAAGGTACAATTAACAAAAGAGAGAATGATTACCAGTCCCGGTTCGAGTCCAGGGCTCGGGGCGTTTCTGTGTGGCGTTTGCATGTGCTCCCCTTGCTTGCATTGGTTTCCTCTGGGTACTCTGGTTTCCTCCCACAATTAAAAAACATGCACAGTAGGCTGACTGGCTGTTCCAAATCGCCCCTCGGTGTGAGTGGGAATGGTTATGTGTGTGTTGGCCCTGCAACGGTCTAGTGAGCTGTTCAAGGCGTACCCCGCCCTCGCCCAGAGTCGGCTGAGATGGGCGCCAGCCTCCCCGTGACCCTAATTTGGGTTAAGCCGCTTAGAAAAATGAATGAATGAATGAAGAATGTTTATCGACAGTGATCCGACCCGAATCACACCCAGATGAACACCATGATTTGAAACCTGGGGGTGAATCAGCCTGCACCAGGCACCTCCCATGTTCTCACCGTGTCCGTCGGCTCGTTATTATTACTGCTCAACACGCCGCGCTTTCTCATTCATTCTGCAAGTCTCCTTGTGTTCATGTCTCCAGACACGCCTACTGGGTTTAGTCACAACATTAATACGTGAATGCCGTCGTTACTCCGTAAGGATTAAGTTCTTACTGCGTCCTGATTACCCACGTCCCTACTGTGGATGTCATTTTTCATGTCCAAAGTTCGAGCACATCCTTCGCTTCTACAGGAGCCAAACCGCGTCCTTATCAGCTTCTGCTGTGATTCTTCTCCCAAGTCCTTACTGCCTTCACACAAGGTTTCGATGATACGGTGGGAACGAGGTTGAGAATGACGGGGTTTAGGTTAACAAAACACGTAAATATTATTTATTTATATTATATAACAACAATAATAATAATAATAATTACAACAAACGTAATAATAAACATAACAATAATAACAATAGTGATAATAATAACAATAATAATTATAATAATAATAATAATAGTAATAATAACAATGACAATAGTAATAACAATAGTAGTAGTAGTAATAATAATAATAAGAATAAGAATAAGAATATTAATAATATTTATAATAGTAACAATAATAATAATAATAATATTATTAATGGTAATAATAATAATAGTAATAATAGAAATTAAATCAATAGTAATAATAGTAATAATAATAATAATAGTAATAATAATAATAATAATAGTAATAATAGAAATTTAATTAATAATAATAATAATAATAATAATAATAATAATAATAATAATAATAATAATAACAATAGTAATAATAATAATAGAGAAAGTGCTGCTGGTTTGCTTGTGTTTTATTCACATTCTTTGGTATTTGTTTGACCTGTTACTAGACTAGTTCCAGAGCTCAAAACAATTCAAGAAAACATCACTAAGAAGTCCAAAAGAACAGCAGTGTAAACTAAAAATAAAAATTAATCTTATGCCACTACAAGAATTATATTCAATCAAACTTCAATACAATATTACACCCTCTATATTTTACACAATCCACTGGATACAGCTATAATAAACCGCTCGTTCCACTCAATCTCCTCATACGAGACTATCAGCACACACACACACACACACACACACACACACACACACACACACACACCACTCCGTTCTTATAACTCATTCATCAATAATTCCTCTTATCCAGTTTACTGCCCACGGGCCCATCAGTAATTCTATTAACACACGTTAACACAGACACAGCGCAGGTCTTACCCTCCACCTCACCCTAAACATGACATCAACCTGACAGGCTGTCAGTGAAGAGACTGCGACATATTTTCACTTTAGAATAAGGGTTAGATTTTTCAGCATGAACTCTGACCCCAGGTGTGACTCCCATGAGGATTACAGAAAGTGTAAGAGGAAGGAGGAGCTGAAATCAGGTACGGCGAGTGAGCAACCACGCGTGTACAACGTGCACACACACACACACACACACACACACACACACACACACACACACACACACACACACACACACACGCAAATACAAGTTTGGTCAGAAGCTCATTTCTTACAAAAGAAGCCCTGATAAGCAAAGCATGGCCTCACACAGGGGGGTGGAGGGTGGGGGGGGAAGGGGTGTTTCTGTTGCCGGTTTAGTGCAGTTAAAAATGACGGCGGTGAGGCAAAGCAACTGTGATGAGTCGGAGAAAGCTCGGTGTGAACGGGTTGTAACGAGGTTGTATTGAACGCAGTTCAGAAAGGTTTTTAAATCTTGCGGTTTATGGCGGTCAGTGCCGAGCGACAGTGAACGCCATCACGGTGTCAATACGATGTCACTGCCGTCCAACACGGTTTGGAACCACCATCACAACCACCAAACCACCATCACAACCGCCTCGCATGAGGCCAGCGTCATATTCAGTAATGTGGAGACGCTAACAGTTAGCATGTGCGAAAGGAGTCTCCAGTGCCGACACAGGCAGCGTTACAGCTGGAAATGTTCCTTTCCCCATACAGGACCTTTCACACGGGATTCCTCTGAAAAATAAGCTGCTTTTTCTTCTCATTTACATCAGCAGAGAGAAAAGGAAAGGCTGGGGAGGAAACACTGCCACACCCCAGAGCGACTCACTGTGATCCATTTTACTGCAACCCATAACGTGCAAAACATAACAATAATAATAATAATAATAATAATTTAAAACGCAGTGCCAAAATCGAGATATTATTCAGCGTGTGCAGAATATTCCTCACACAGTGAATCCGCCGCCAGGAATCTTAAAAGTTAAAAGGGATTAGAGATAAACTCCGTCGTCCCAAATGGTACTTTACGTATCTGGACATTCATTGATTCTCTGAAGCACTTAATCCTAATTATGGTCGCGGGGAGGCTGGTTCCCATCTCAGCCGACTCCAGGCGAGGGGGTTACACCCTGACAACCGCTGGACAGCATGTTTTGGACTGTGGGAGGAAACCGGAGTACCCAAAGGAAACCCACACAAGCACAAGGAGAACATTCAAACTCCACACACAAACACCCCGAGCCCGGGACTCGAACCCAGGACCTTCCTGCGGTGAGGTGAGTGTGCTAACCACTGCGACGCCACATATCCGGATGTTACATTTTAAATACACACGCTCATTTATGAAATTTTTACACACACACTGAGTTACTGAACCAAACAAGAGCGATCAGAGAGCACAAACCTCCACCAAGCCTAGCAATTCCTCATATGAACCGACATGTCAAAATCTGTGCTATGCAACAATGTTAAAGAATCTTTAAAAAGTTCCCCGATTCGAATTTCATCTCCTAAATCTAACAGAGTCTTCCTTGCACAAAGCTCCGCCTCCGGTAGAAATTTCATGAATATTTATGTAACAATGCTAAAAAACAAAGACATGAACTGAGAGTAAAATATAACCTCCCCGGTAGAGGAAACAAGAGATTTTGAGGCAGGTTTACAGTTTGTCGATGCTAATCTGAAGCTAAGCTCCTTATAACATTAGCGACGGTAGCCTCAGGGCTCCAACGCAAAACACGAGAAGAGAAGCTAAGAGATTAAACGTGTTTTTATTTACATTTAGGAGAAATTATTATTATTTCTTTTCTTTTTTTTTTTTTTTTTTTTTTTTACATATTTTAGAAGACAGCGAAGCCTTGTGAGAATTTGCGAGGGCGTGTTAGAGGGTTGACGTGCAGATCGTTTTCTGAACTTGCTGGTATCTCCACTTATGCTTTTTCTGACTCATGCAGCCAATGAATGAAAACTCGTTTGAAAAAAGGGAAACGTATACGATAGAAAACCTACGTGAGAATAAAGAGATTGGCCTGAATTCTATTCCCATCTTTCCCAAAAACAACACCCTGGAAAAAAATCTGGAAGGACACAGAGAGAGAGAGAGAGAGAGAGAGAGAGAGAGAGAGAGAAAGTCTTTATGATTGGTTGTGTCATTCAGGATGAGTCTGAAAAAAAAAGTCAAGTGGAGGAAACTGTTGCTCGTCAAGTCAGTTAAATTAAAGAGATGTCAAAGATGAAGCACTTTGAAGTCCTAACTCATTTTATGGGCCATTTCCCAAAGCAAGCATGCAGTGATTGACAGCTGGAGGGGCGGGGCTGCTGAGACAGTGTGCTTGCTTTGATCTCTCTCTCTTTCTCTCTCTCTCTCTCTCTCTCTCTCTGTTGAGGTCGAGAGTTCCTTCAGAAACCTGGCAACGACTCGCCTCAGCAGTGAGTTCATCCTGAGACGAGACATCTGCCAGTGTTTGGTTTTTCTCATCGTAACATGAAATGATTCACGTTTGCGTTATTAGAAAACATTGACATGCCAATCAAATCTGTTTACTGAAGATCCTCCCTCGAGTTTAACCCAATTTTAAACAGTCCAACAAAACTTCCACTTAAATCGAGAGAAACATGGAAGGGAAATGAAAGAAAAAAAGGATTTTCAGCATAGAGTCTGACGGAGGGAACCCTGGTTTTACGCCGCAGCACGATGTCCGCCATCTCTGCGCTTACAGAAAGCGAGGAGCTCCACGATTTATGAGCACACCTGGAGCACGGCTGAGGTACACAAAGGAGGCAGGAAGCATCCCGGAGATGAAACACACAGCTGGGTATCCGGTTTGTTTGGGAATGGACACGCCCACTAAGCCTTGGGTTCACAGGTATTACATGCTAATAAGATAAAGATAACTGCGAATTTATTAATAATCACTTTTATTACATAAATATGGGGGACAAATCAGAAGCCCTGCCACGGTCACCAAGGAAAACCCGTCACCCACATCGCACAGCAGGTACACGACACATCCACGACAGAGAATGGGTGTGTCATAAGGAACTCACCAGTTGTGTGATGGAGAACGCCATCAGAGACGCACGCTATCGTACATAATTCTCGACATCAGGTCCATTTACAGGATCCATCGTCCTACGCTTGTGTTCCGATAAACATACGAATTCGATACGCTTTTTGGATCATGTGATGCTCTCAGAATCGTACGGATTTCTAACAATAGTCCTCTGATCGCTCTACTCTTAACAACCAGGACCCCCTTTTACGCCCACGTGTACCGTACCGCATCTTTACGACAGTGTTGGGTCGAGGTGTGCGGTGGTCGTATGTCCGGCAAATACCACAGAAATGTCATACCAGGATTTTTGATCTTACAACAATCACATCACTTCCGTCTGAACGTTGTAGAATCTGATTACAGACCCGGCCTACAGACGTACGACACACGTTTATTAACTGCTGTGTGTGTTTCTTTAACTACGCAAAAAACACGGCAACAACAACCTGATATGAAATGATTAAGTTACCAGAGTAAAATACGTTGTTTATATTTCACAACCCACTCAAAGGAGGTTCTATCCTCCCTCTTCCGCATACGTGAATTCAAGGCGTCTGTGATTGGCTAGTTTCACTTTGATTGACAGGAAAGAGAAAAACAAACATACACACACAGAGTAACATCATCCCTCCCTCTCAGGAAACATGGATAATTTTGCCCTCTTGGCTGGCGACGCCGGATGTCTTTGGCATCTTTGTTATTTAAACCTTCAGTCCCTTGACAATAAGTAAACGCTTATCGTGGTGCCTCTAGGAAACCTCTGGAGTCACCTGATTTTATAGCAACAATTTTATGTCCCGTCTCTGGTCACAGAAAGAGAAAGATCTTCGCGCTGTATTTTCAGACTTGTTCCGGTTTTCAGTTGCTCTCCAGCTCCAAAGTGCTTTTACTTCTTCTACAGAAGGTTGTTACTGTTAACTGTTACGTAGTGATTCTCCAGCACCACCGCGTGTACCAGCGAAGCACCATGAGTTCATTCACTGTTATCTCACAAAATCATAACTACATCAACTTCTCCAGCGTTTCTTAAATATTCTCTTCAAAGTGTTTTATTCCTACTGTTGGGATAAAACACAAACAAAAAAGTGGTGACGTGAGCTCGTTGGATTGGCTGGGCTGCGTCACTGACCCCGTCCATCATAACACATTAAGGTCCAGCGCTGAGCTGCACAAACAACAAGCGCAGAATTCACAGAAAACGTTTCTTTTTGTTCCTGAACCAACTGACGACAGGAAAGACGAGTCGGCAAAATTTTTCAAAATCTCTGGCAGCGTCCTCGTCCTCGGAGTCACTAGAACGTGACGTCTCCGCGAGAGACCCAACCCCGCCCAACGTGTTGAACTGACGTTACTTCCGGGTAAAAACTCCCGTAGTTTAGCACACCGCTAGTAATCCACCGGATAGAATCACCCAGTTTAGTGATTTTTATGGTCATTTATGTTAAAGTAAGTTTTTGTATCGCTGAAACATATCACACACACATTAATTACACTGATACGATACGATTAACGATACCGGTAGAGTTTATTTTGTGAGAAAATCGTTCACCTGTTTGAGTGACATGGTTCCACCTTCGCTCTGTAACTGTACGTGTTCCAGGGCAGTTCCTCCTTCACCCGTCCTAAACCTCTCCCAGGTCAGGGGGGAAAACTTTTAACAGTCTAATAGACTGAATAAAACTATCCGCTGAACAAGAGAACGCAAGTCTTCTTCAGACAAGTTTACAAACATTGTTTTTAAAAACTCTTTGTTTAAACCTTACAGTTCAAAAAACATACAGAACTTTTATATACACAGAACCAATCAACTGCTGGCACACGCTGCCCTCTAGTGTTTATAAAGTGGAACTGCATGTTTATAGCCCATACTTTACTCAATTTTAACACAATTCAGAAATATCTTCATGTTTATTCTATAAAAAAACACTTCTGAGACGTGTCTCTTCTTGTTATATACACGTTAACGTATCCCATAATAACGTATCATTATAGAATAAAACATGACGTGGTGATGTGATACCACCCCAAAACTGACCCCCCCACACCCACACCCCCATGACTGCCCTCCACATGCTCTCCTTTTGAAGAGGTTGTTAATGTTACTTCACCTGAAATACATACCGACAAACTACTGGAACTGGAGACTCATTCCACAAGTAACTAATAACACACCTTAGGACATAGCGTTTTAGGAACAAGATTAACAGTGAGGGGGTGGGATATGAGCTGATTGAGAGATGAGACAAGAGATGAGACTGGTCGTGTGTGTGTGTGTGTGTGTGTGTGTGTGTGTGTTCTATTAGCATGATAACTCAAAATGTAATGAAAGGATTTCGACTGAAGAACTGATTAGACACTGCGTGTGATCCCTGCCCTGCTTCCTTCCCTGCCTTTTCTCACTTTCGCGCCCCTTCACCCCCTCGCTCAGCCTCTTGTGGTGGTGAAGGGGGCATTTTCAACAGGCAGCTAGTGCGATGGTGGCGAAGGAACCGTGATGGTGGCGAATGCAACCCAGTCCCGATGCGTAGTAAACATGCTTGGGGTGTGAAGGGAGGATGGTGATTTCACAGAAATTGGCTGCAAAAGTGGAAAAAATTTGTGTCAAAATTACGGACTTCAATTATTTTGTTGCCTTCGCCATCATTCGCCACGCCCTGTTCGCCCAGTGAGCAGGGGGTTTAAGTTAAAGTGGACAGGTCTGGACTCGTTCCGCGGTGAAGGAGTATCAAAACTGATGTAAAAATGAACCCTAATAAATCTACTGCTGATACTCTAGATGTGATTTCTGTTCCTAATTAAGGGTCCAAGTGCTCAGTGATGGACTGTTTTTATTAAGTTATTGTTTTTCTTTTCTGTCCCTAAAGAACAAACTCACATGATGACGCTTGAACAGAAGGTTATCCTAAAGGTGGCGCTATACTAAGGAGTTTTTCTGGTTTGGATCATTCTTGGAAAGCACCGAGATGAAATTCATGTTTTTAGCTTTTTCATCGCCTCAAACCAAACAAAGGAAGTTGAACTCCGTGCCAAGGATGTTGACGGGGATAAAAACGACTGCAGACTATTGTGACCTTGATTTGAACTTGACTCTTTATAGATGAGTTCCAGAACCAAATCACTTTATCCACTGCTTATAATAACAAGTTCATATAAATCCGACCTCCATTCAACCTGTTCTTAACCTGGCATGTTAACAAACATCTCTGCAATAGAAACGTCCACCATCTAAGAAAACAATCACCAAGAACCATTAAAGGTCAGATATTACACTCCCCATTGAATGTTTATTTTAAATTTCAGACATCAGTGGAGCACCAAAGTGAGACTCCTGATCCCAAATATTCCCATCTCCACCTGGACGGCCTGTTTGGCTTCCTCCTCCCGTTTATGGTCTTTCCGCATGACTTGAACGAACAGATTAATCTATATGTTACGGTATATAAGGGACGTTTCAACACAACATCCCTTCATAGTGAAATAATCATCAACGCCACCAAATGTGGCTAGGGAAAAAACCAGAGACACAGATGGAGTGTAATGTACCGCCTCCATCCAGCATGGATAATGCAGCAAATCAGGATACCGGTTTTAGTTACCCACGTGCTCATCTTATGATATGTACATGGATGTGGCCAAACTCTCTTTAAAGTTCACACAATATCAAGAGGTAATCGTTTCATCTGAAAGTCCATAAATGGTTTCTTATTAGCGTTCCATAGTAAAGGCAAGTCTATCAGCACTCGTTTTCACGTGATAGGCGCTCTATCCCCAAAACATTGTGACTTTGACATTCCAAAAAATGAATCATCTCTGGGACTCAGGTAGTTGGTAGTTGGTGAAAATCCGTGTACAGATGTGGTCAGGATTTAAACCACAGAAAAAGAGAAAAACAATCTCGGGTGACGTATGACGGATGTGTAGCCCTGGTACAAATAATTCTTATGACATCAGTGTTTTTTAATGACTCGGCGTCCTACATAAGGCTTGTTGTTTATTGTCTCTTCATCTCTCTGCTTAAGTGAGGATGGAGTGATAACATCAAGTGTGTAACGCAACCTGCTGCTCTTTTGTGGGTCTGCTTGTAATGAGCCTGTAATGATCTCATACAAAATGCAGCAGACAGATCAGTTATCAGATCTCTCTCTCTCTCTCTCTCTCTCTCTCTCTCTTTCTCTCTCTCTCTCTCCCCCACTCCCTTGGTCTCTCTCTCTCCTCGCTCACTCTCTGCCCCCCCCAAATATGGATATATAGAGTTTTCATACTCCAGAGTTCTTCAGGAGACTCTCGCCGCCATAAACCATCTTCTGAGACTTCTCCAATTAAAAATAAATGTAATTAATAAATGGCTGATCATAAGAACGAATTTCCCCCAAATTGCTTGGATGGAGGCCGCGTCCTGGACCTCTATAGGAAACCTCTCTCTCTCTCCCAGGCGCCGCGTCCCTGAATCTGAAACAGAGCTGAAGATCTCATCCGGATTCTGCTCAGAACATCACCAGTTAATCACCAGAAAAACTCAACAAACAGCTGAGTGTCAGGAGAGAGCAAACTAAACACACTGTGACGTCACGACGATTTTCCTACAGATTTAGTTTATCCAATGAAATATCGCGATAACCTCCAGTCCACGGTACAGCGCCCACTCCGGGGTTTGGGGGTTTTCTTCAAACTCAAGTCTTTCCTTTCTAACACCAGCAGAAAGTAAACACACATAAATCCAAACAAGCAGGTGCATGACGTGTTTCTAAGAGAAAGCGTGTAGATGAGAATAAAGGAAGAGCGGAGTGTTGATGAATAGAGTCGGAACTCGGGGGGTTTTACCTTCTTCACTCGCAGGGTTTGAAATGTTTGGCTTGGAGATGATGATCAATCCGCTGCGCTCATATTACTGATATTATTGGTATTATTATTTACCGAAATGCCTGTTGACAGGGTAAACAAACGTTGTTTATGCGGCAGTTCTCGAATGAAGAACAGAATAAACACACTGGTGTAAAAACGCCGTATTAAATCTGCGGTTCGAGTCGCTTCCAGGCAACAGAGCCAAACTTTGCAGTGTTGTTTTTGTGCGTGTCCTTCTACTCGAGGGGTTACGGTAATATTCAATTACGGTTTCCGGGTCGCGCATCTTATTCCGTGGCGAGCTATTTGTATTCAACCCTCTGAAAAACACAAGCTTTATGAATTATTATCTATTAACTCAACGCGTTTCCTTTATACAGGTGCTATATTAAATTATTTAATGCACACGAGAACTGTGAAATATAAACAACATACTTTAAATAAAATTAAAAATTGTTTTTAATTCGGTTTCATACCAAATAGCTGTAAAATAACAATATTATCAAAAAAATAATAACGTACGAGCCATAAAACCCATTACAAATCTATGTTGGGAAATGTAGTTTAATAGACAAATGGTGACATAAATACATGGTAAACTAAATATTTAGAACTACAACACCCATAATGCTGTGCTGTAACATGTCCCCGCCTCCCCTCGTGACTCATCCCGGTACAAGAAATAAAGGTGACCTCCGAAACTAGTGGCACAGCGGCAGAGGTTTGCAGCACGAACTCTTACAAAATGGTGGGTTTCCGCAGCGGCTGCATGTTTTGGTGAAAAATTTAAAATGGATTTATTGATGAACTGTGTGAGTGTTGTGTTTGTTTTGTAATCAGCGCTTATAAGTCGGTGATGCGGTGCTCGTTTGTGCAAGTCTGAGGTAAACGCGAGGGTGAATATCAAACGCTGACTCACTCCCTACTAACGCACACTACTTAGCGTGTCTTAACTGGTTGTCCTGCTGTTTTATGAAGTGTTCCCTTTGTATTCAGGTGGAAGGCGTTTGGGATTCGGCCCAGCTAGTTACACCGTTAGCTACTAAACAGGGTTTAAGGAGGAGAACCAAAATTAATCTAACTGAAATTAAAACTCAAGTAATTCTGCAAAACTGCATATTTTACCACGGTTTTTCAAATAATTAAGAGTAAATATTCATGTGTTTTAATTTTTAAAATTACTTTATTTTATTAAATTTTCCTGCTTCCTGCTGAAGGTCGGTTGCCATGGACACAACCATGAACCAGCAATAAAAGCTTTAAGTATCCAGTGATTTTTTTTTTTCCTCTCTGGTCTCTTCCTGTCACTATTTAGGTCACTCAGCAGGGTGAGGTCCCACAGGGTGGCCTTGTTCTATTTTTGAAGGTTAACCTGATCATCCTGGTGCCCTCATCAATCTACTTTAATGGAAAAAAATCAGAATCTGGACATTTTTCATTCATTTACAGCATTTGGCAAACATTATCTTATCCAGAGCGACTAACAGTCATCATTTTTATACAACTGAGCAATTGAGGGCCTCGCTCAAGGGCCCAACATGGTGATAGTGGGGATTGAACCGCTGACCTTCGGATCAGTAACCCGTCACCTTAAGCACTAAGCCGCCACCGCCCTGGTTGTTCATGTTCACTGGTTCCATTCCGGCGGATCTGCATCCTATCCCAGGAACACTGAGGTTGCCGCGGCAGTTCACCCAGAATGGGACGCCATGTCATCTCAAGTCAACACGTACATACTTGTTTACATCTAAGTGCAAGTTAACATGGGTGTGGTTGTGAAAGGTGGGTGGGGCAAAAGAACCTGAAGAAAACCTACATAAAGGAGAACTTGATATCTTTCTAAAGGAGCTCACAAAAATCATGACTTCAGATCAAGCCACAAAACCTGTTGCACTGCTCTACCACCCTCCACCCTTTTTCTGTAACACCACATTCAGTGCTGTGCCTTCTTCAAGCTGTTTCTTCTTCTTTTTTTTTACCCCCCCCCTCACAGGCCGATCCTATTCGAGTTCTGGTGACCGGGGCAGCTGGGCAGATCGCCTACTCCCTGCTGTATGGCATCGCCAAGGGAGACGTGTTTGGAAAAGATCAGGTGAATGCAGAATTTATACATAGATACCGTGCGCTTTGTGAAGGTTTCCAGGGAAGGAGGAATGTGTTTCATGCAACTGTTTCAGGTTTCCAACTGCAGCAATGCTACATATGCAAAACCCTCAAAGTGTATTAAAGATTACTGTCTTCAGAACAAACTAGAGTTTTAGCAAATTACATAATGGAGTATAAATTTGTGTTCATTATAGAAACAGGTGTGATGTTTGGTTAAGACACACATGCAGATATTTACATATATGAGCTGGCTACTAGTTACATACAGTCAGAGTGATTGGAATAACTTTTGTTCTATCCAGTGGAGATGGATATAAGTATTTCTTATGGAATTTTTTAATAGAAGTAAGAAATGCTACCTCAATTAAATAAAACTGTATGTCGTTCGTAGAAAAAAAACCTTTTTCTGTTGGTTTCTGTCTTATCGTGTGTGTGTGTGTGTGTGTGTGTGTCAGCCTCTTATCCTGGTGCTGCTGGATATCCCCTGCATGCTGCCTGTGCTGGATGGTGTGGTCATGGAGCTGCAGGATTGTGCTCTTCCACTTCTGAAGGGTAACCCCCCCCCCCCCCCCCCCCCCCACACACACACACACACACACACACACATACACACATACACACAAACCACACCCTTCATTACTCATTAATTCACACTAAAAAAAGAAACCCAATCACCCGATGGAAAATAACTCCTTATATCTTCTCATATTTCATATTTCTGAGTATTATTAGTGTTGTTTATGTACAAGCTGTATAATGATGCACCACAGATTTATTTGCTGCACTGTGGGAATGAGACCATGCTCTGTACACCCCTCTGAGTGGCCTCTGGAAGGGCTTTACGCTGTTTTGTGTGTTTCTCTGAAGTACGAAGCCCCTAAAGCTCACAGTCACAACTGGCCGCCCAAATGAGTCCACGCGCAGTGACTGGAGATGCCACCGTTCCACCGTAGCTTTAGTTTTATCGGGGCGCTATGAGAGTAAAGTACAGACACAGCGTACCTGAATCATCATACACTCGGCTCGAAGTGTCGACGATCTCACACACTTCCTGCGATCTTTAACACATTAGAAAGATGTCACAGAACCAAAGACAGATCCGTGTCCCCGTCGAATAGTTGTGTGTGAAGTGCAGACTGAATGAGTGGAGGTGTGTTCTGTGTGTTGTGTAGAGGTCATCCCTACAGATAAAGTAGAGGTGGCATTTAAGGACCTGGATGCTGCCATCTTGGTGGGTTCCATGCCCAGGAAGGAAGGAATGGAGAGGAAAGACCTGCTCAAGGCTAACGTGGCCATCTTTAAGTCTCAGGGTGAAGCGCTGGATAAGTACGCCAAGAAGACGGTCAAGGTGAATATCTAGATTTGTGTCATGTCATTTTCTGAACCACTTAATCCTAATTAGGGGAGGCTGGCGCCCATCTCAGCCGACTCTGGGCGAGGGCAGAGTACACCCCAGACAGCTCACCAGGCCATCGCAGGGCAGAAACACACTGACGGCTATGCAGCTACTCTTGACGAAAATCAGCGATGGTTCTTTTACACGCCTCTCACCACAGACAGTGAGAGACACGGCCGGCATTTAATAACCCAGTTAGCTGCACTGGGGGGACAGCAGGGAGAACCCGTCGATAGTGGGGCTTGAACCCCCGACCTTGGGATCAGTAATCCAGCACCTTACCACCAGGCCACCACTGCCCCAATATCTAGATTTCTGATCTGAAATTCCTTATTGATTGATTAAAGATCGATCACGTGGATGAAGTTGGTACGAAGCGGAGTTAACAAAATCTCAAAAAAACTTTCAACTTCCTGTTTCCTGTTGTGCATCTGTGTCTGTGTGGGCATGAAGTGAGTGATATGAATTTGGAAAAAAAATTTAATCTCTTTGCAAGTTGGAGGGAAGGTGAGAAAAAACAGCATTGAGGAGGAGGAGGAGGAGGAGTGTTAGTGGAAAATTGTTGAATTTTATTTATTTATTTTTTGTTGATGGGAAATGGTAAATCATGTAGTTCGCAACCTTTAAGTACTTAAGTGAGTTTCTTCTGGGTATTCTGGTTTCCTCCCACAGTCCAAAGACATCCACATTAGGCTAACTGGCTGTTTCAAATTGCCCCTAGGTGTGAGAGTGTGTGTGTGTTGGCTCTGCGATGGATTGGTGAGCTGGTCAGGGTGTACCCCACCTTTGTCCGCAGTTGGCTAAGAAAGGCTCCAGACTTCCCGGGACACTAATAGGATTAAGTGGTTTGGCAAATGGATGAATCTAAAAACAGTTAAAAATATCTTCACAGTTCGAAAAGTGTTTGTGATGGAGCTCAGTAGCGTAAGAAAGAAGAGCTGAAATTCAGACCTGTTTAATTGTGTCCCCCTCGTTGCTCCACAGGTTCTGGTGGTGGGGAACCCGGCCAACACCAACTGCCTGATTGCTGCCAAGTCGGCTCCCTCCATTCCCAAAGAGAACTTCTCCTGTCTGACTCGCCTGGACCATAACCGTGCCAGCTCTCAGGTCAGCACACACACACACACACACACACACACACACACACACACACACACACACACACACACACACACACACACAC
>JAOUQZ010000002.1:23558523-23569275 GCA_028564935.1 Neosilurus hyrtlii
AAAGGTCGAGGAGGATGAGGACCGATGACATCTTGGCTGATCTTGCAGCATGTAGCTTCTCAGTGACAGCCAAGAGTTCAGTCTCTGTGGAATGTGCCGCTTTGAATCCAGATGGATTAGGGTAGAGAAGGTTATTCTGCAAAAGATAGAAAGATATTTGGTTATAAATAGTGTGTTCAAGAATTTTAGAAAGGGAAGAAAGAAGTGATACCGGTCTGTAGTCTGCATGATGATGATTATTACTGAAAGGTTCTACGGCGCTGTTGATTCCTCCATGATTGGTGTTGATTTGATAACAGCAGCTGTGACACTCATGTAATCTATAATTATAAACGTGTTTATACACGTTAATGCAGTCGTGCTAGTGAACCTGCATGTCTGCTTTGAGTGTTGATGGAGGAGTTGCACTCCGTGTTTGTGAATTTGGAGAAAGGGTGCAGAGAGAGAGGAGTGGTGGTACTGTATGAGGAAGTCAGGAGTGGTAGAGAGGTATGTGAGGGTGGTACAGGATATGTATAAGGTCAGTGTGACGGCGGTGAGGAACGACGGACTGGTTCACGGCGGCGGGGGGGGTTGGTTCAAGAATCGGCTCTGAGCCCTTTGTTGTTTGCAGTTTTCATGGGCAAGTTGGCTGACGAGGTGAGAAGGAGTCTCCATGGGCTGTGATGTTTGTGGATGATCCATAGTGAGAGCAGGGAATGAGAGTCAGCAGAAGTAAAACATTTATAAGTGATATGTAATGACTTTCCAGGTCTTCGGTTCTGTCCGACTGTCTGTACGAGCTGCTCAAACTTAATTACACTAATAGACTTGAATCTAATTTTAAACCAAAGGCATGTCTATTATTCATCAAGTGCCCCATGCATCCGAAACATGCTGTTGTAATTACAAGCTTCTTCAGGAAGGAAAAAACCCAAGTAATAAATCCACTCACAGGGGGCGACATTGTACTGTGAAAAGCTGCATGTGATTCACGCGTATGCGACGGTAAATGCAGAAGCAATTCATGTACGAACGAACGCTGAGATTTAGCATTTGTTCCTATAAACGAGTTGATGTTTGTCTGATGTATGTGATGAGAAGCTCATATTTTGTGTAGATGTTTGTAGTTTTATTTTATTCAGAAGTTCAGTAGTTTATATTTGAGTTGGTAGTTTAATATCTGTATACTGTTATTTTTGCCGTTAACTTGCCTTATATAAAGTGATGGATTCACATCCTGTTCTCACGAGAGTGAGAACTGGTTAATGCAAACTATCAAACGGATTTTAACAGATTATAACTTTGAAACTGTAAGTAAAAAACACCTGATATTGAACATGTTCATGTGTAACAGGAGCGATTAGAGGGATTTCCTTTCGTTTCACTTTAAGGAGAACAGAGAAAAATAAATGATTTCAAATAAACCTACAAGGAAGTCATGGCATGATTTCCTTCTTTGGAAAATACCTAGTTAATCCATGGCTCGCTGAACCTATTAAACACGCACACACTCACACACACACACACACACACACACACACACACACACACACACACACACACGCAGAGTTTCAAAGTTTCAGTTAGCACACGCAAATGCAACTTGATTTAACTTCAGATAAGGTTCTTTCCCTCTGGAAGCCATGATCATTTAAAGTGTACTTTTATTCCCAGTTCAGAGCCAAACTCCACCCACTGCGAGGGGCTAAGAACGGGGGGTCGGGAGGGGCTAGAAGAGCGTGGGTTCGATTTCCCATTTAAGGTTCAGAGACCTTGGCAGGACATTAGAGACATTAACATTCTTCTTCTTCTTTAAACTGAAGTATAAAATTATGCAGGTTCGAGTCGAGAGCTTCAGATTCTTTCCTTTTTTTGCTCGACTGAAACCTTCTTGTCTGAGCTGTTGGTTACTTGCAGAATTGATTCAGCATTTTGTGGGACTTTCTTAATGTCGGCTCTGACTCAACTCACATCTGGAGGACATAGAACCTCATGGCATGTGGCCTGCAGACTTCTGGGAAACTGCAGAGATGAGAGGGAGGGAGAGAGAGAGAGAGAGAGAGATGGATGAAAACCAGTGCAACCCAGGAACCTCACTCATTCTCAGCATTTCTGTTTTGTTTCATGGCTCGTGTGTGTTATGCTTGTAAGCTGAGAGTGTCGGCAGAACGGCAACGTCGCACGCTTACATCCAGTCTCTATCGGCTTTACACTGAAACCTACTGTCAAATCACACACTCTCATCATCTGAGCGTACGATTCACGCTTCACAATCTGACGTTACAGACAGTGTCTGCGCTGTCGATACATGCTGTACAATACACCATGTACTGTTTGAGCCACTGTACACTGTGATTACAGCCACACAGCGCATCATTTGAACTGTACAGTATAGTGCATGTGAGGAATAATAATAATAATAATAATAATAATAATAATAATAATAATACCTTCCGAATTCATTTTTCTTGGCTGTTTCTCACCGACATGCTTCCCTTACAAAAACCCCTAAATTAGATCTGATGCTATCAGTAACTTCCAGTCCACTTATGTGCAGTACTAAGTGTCCATGACCTCACTGTGTCTATATACACCTGTTCTGAAAGGCCCCGGCTTCTGGAACTTATAGAGGGCTTTATGGAACAGTGGCCAGAAAAAGGCATGTAGGAGACTCGCCGAACACACGGAACATCTGGTCACGGGAGACTAAAACTTTTTGGCCATCAAGAAAAACACTGTCCAGCACAATCCCAGCATCTCTCATCAGCCCAAGAACATTGAACAGTGAAGCATGGTGGGGGCAGTAGCATGCAGTGGGGATGTTTTTCATCTGCAGGGACTGAGAAACTGATCAGAATAACAGAATAATGGATGGATGATGCTAAATATAAACAAACTGTTGAGGAAGAAAAGACTTGCAGCTGTAATTACTGCTGGAGGTGGCTTTACAAAGTACCGAGTTTGGGGCTGAATACATTTACAGCATTTAGCAGACGCTCCTATCCAGAGCAACCTGGAATTATCTTTTTTATACAACTGAGCAATTGAGGGTTAAGGGCCCTGCTCAAGGGCCCAGTGGTGGTGATAGTGGGGATTGAACCGCTGACCTTCAGATCAGAATAGTTAAGTGTAAATTGACTGAATAATGTTGCTTTGTCATCGCATTAGTGTATTTATTATTTTTTTCCAGATCCAGCCGTATGAGAAAATCAAGGAGAAGGGTTTACCCGAGAACGTCGCCGACAGCCTGAACAAGCTGGTGGTGGTGAAGCTGAATGGAGGCCTGGGCACCAGCATGGGCTGCAAAGGGCCAAAAAGTCTCATCAGCGTCCGAAACGAGAACACGTTCCTGGACCTGACTGTGCAACAAATTGAGGTCAGACCCCTGTGATGGGATGTGATGTGATGCGGTATGATGTATTGTGAACAGGATGTGACTCTCGATGTGTGTAGTGCTTTAAATTCGCTGCTATTAGATCCCACTTCAGTCCATTCGCTACTGATGGGATGTGATTCCGTTCACACTCGGTACGATATGATTCGGTTCAATTAAACTGGAGCTGTTTTGCTGTCTACCTACCCAAGTTAGATTGTGTGGGGAACCCTGTCAGGCTCCGCACAGGAGCTCCGCTAACAACAACAACAACAACAACAACAACAACTACATTATGTTTTAAACCAGGATACTGAACTCACACACACACACACACACACATACACACACACACTCTCTCTCTCTCTCTCTCTCTCTCATAAAAGATAAAAGGCCTCAGATGAAGAACTGACCTTGTATTAAAGAATTGCAGAGCTGCAGTTTTGTAAAGTTTCTGAACAGTTCTGCTGTCCTTGAGCTTAAATCACCACACACACACTCTCACACACACTCTCACACACACACACTCTCTCACACACACACTTACACACACACACACACACACACACTCACACACACACTGCAGCATTTCTAAATTACTATTACTATGTAAAATAAAGTTAAAATTTGCGTGAGTGGTTACAGTAATAAGTCCTGATTGGCTGCTGCAGGATCCAATTAAAATCAACAAATGAAGGATAGACGAGTGTTTGTGAAGTGGTTTATTTGTACAGTTTATAATATTAACATAATATATATAGTGTGTGTGTGTGAGAGAGAGAGAGAGAGAGAGAGAGACAGCGAGGACAGTGTACGAGAGAGAGAGAGAGACAAAGAGGGCAGTGAGAGAGAGAGAGAGAGGGACAGCGAGGGCAATGTGTGTGAGAGAGAGAGACAGCGAGGACAGTGTACGAGAGAGAGAGAGACAAAGAGGGCAGAGAGAGAGAGAGAGAGACAACGAGGGCAGTGTACGAGAGAGAGAGAGAGGGACAGCGGGGGCAATGTGTGTGTGAGAGAGAGAGAGAGAAAGACAGCGAGGACAGTGTACGAGAGAGAGAGACAGAGGGCAGAGAGAGAGAGAGAGAGAGGGACAGCGAGGGCAATGTGTGTGAGAGAGAGAGAGAGAGAGAGAGACAGCGAGGACAGTGTACGAGAGAGAGAGACAGAGAGGGCAGAGAGAGAGAGAAAGACAACGAGGGCAGTGTGTGTGAGAGAGAGAGAGAGAGAGACAGCGAGGGCAGTGTACGAGAGAGAGAGAGACAGAGAGGGCAGTGAGTGAGTGAGAGAGAGAGAGAACAGCACCTTCTCTGTTGCTCACTGTAAGAGAGCGGTATAAGGGGGACGATATTCGGCTCTGAAATACACCTGAACAAACTCAAAATTGTTAAAACGTACACAAACAAACACTCACCCTCAGTGGTCGCCATCGTGTGTGTCAGAAGGGGCGGGACCACTGACCTCAGCCAGTAGCAGCAGGGCATGGAGTTGCGAATCAGTGATGGTTATCTACATACTTTCTTGTTCTAATGATTACAAAATGCCTATCAGGGAAGATTTAACGTATTTAAACACGCTCATGTCGTACGTAAGACTCGACCTTTAAAGGTCAAGCTCGTTCCTGCGTCGTGTTCGTTTAGGTCGCAGCTTCCACGAATGACTTGTGGGAGATTTTACAAATTTACTTCAAACATCAACTCAAGGATGAACTGTTTAAAATCAGAGGTCAAAGGTCATTGCAGCTTCATGTCCAACGCTTGCTCAGTATTACGCGCGTTGGTGTACAACCGGCAAGGGGTAGTTCTAGATTTAAAACATGATACCCGCTGGATCAGAACTACAACACTCACACGAGCAGAGAAATCTAACACGCATCTGCAATCAGGGGAACCTACAGATCGCGAGATTACGTAACAATAGCAATACAGATGATGGACGGATGGATGAATAAATAAAGTGTGCACTGGTGACCTGGGGTTTGTTCTCCGAGCAGGCGTCTGACCGTTTTATCTGCAGTGCCTGGTCATGTGATAACAGGAACTCAGCCCAGATGTGTGTTACCTCATGTTCAGAAAAACACTGTTCATCATCCTGACACTGGCTTTTTTGCAGCACTTGAATAAAACGTACAACACGGACGTCCCGCTGGTTCTGATGAACTCATTCAACACTGACGAGGACACCAAGAAGATCCTGCAGAAATACACACACCACCGGGTCAAGATACACACCTTCAACCAGAGCAGGTAAACACACACACACACACACCATCGTTTCACAGCGGGTGGTGGTAGTGTTGAGCAGATCTGTTTATTTCACTTTCATGCTGATTCACAAGATTAAACTAAAGAAAAGAAGAAAAACAGGATGTGAACTGGATGCACACATGAAGAAACCAGCTGAGCTCATCACAGAAGAGGCTGCGGTGCTTTCGCAGATAAATCACACCGTCATTCGGGAAGGGTCAAAGTGTAGAGCGCCGGTGATGAGCAAAAAGATCAGAGAGACAGATATCAGAACATCTCTACAAAACAACGTGTAGTGCAGGTGTGTGTGTGTGTGTGTGTGTGTGTGTGTGTGTGTGTGTGTGTTTTGCCTGAAACACTTACATTTCTCAAATATGGTGCAGATATATTCTTGATATACTTTTTTTTTAATGGCAACGACAGTAGCTGTAATCTGATTGGTCGCTGTGTGTATGGAGCGGGTTAGCGCTCTGCACTGTGCGTTTGATCTTCAGCAGCTCACAGAGTCCTGAGAGGAACTCGCTGCTCATCAGAACGCTGTTGTTCATCACACAAAGGAAAGCAAGCCTAAAGCTACCGGAGCTCTCGCAGGCACGGATGAAGACCCGGCTGGTTTGGAGTTTGGAGATGCCGCCTTAGCTGGAACGGAAAAAGGAACGGCGCTATTTCAAAGTGCTCTGGAATAAATTCGGTATTATCCTGCTTTCCTCGGTCTGTACAGAGAAATCTCAGCCCTGGGTCTCGCCGTCCTCGGGCTGAGGAACGTGGACGTGACCAAGTCAGACAGAAGATTCTCTTGTTTAAAGGATTGGCTGGAGTTTGACCTTCCGAGGTCATTAAAGGTCAAAGGTGACCGTGACATTTGAACGTTCAGGTACGGTTTCCGATTAAAGTGTCACAGTAACACGTCTGTCATTAATTCTTTCAGCGTTATAAATTTGTGACCTTGCTCTGACCTTCACCTTTGACCTTGACATTCCAAAATCATGATGCGGTGGTGAAAGTCTTCTCCGTTGCAGCTCTAGACTCTCACGATACCCCGGAGGATGGACGTCTCTGTCGGTTTCAGACCCGGTGAAGACCCGTCACACGTGTGGTAGTTACGCTGTAGTCATCCTGAAGTCGGACGTCCGTTAGCGCTTACGGAGATGGACAAATGTGAAGGTCAAACATCAAGCCTGTTTTCAGGAGCCCTCTCGCGTTCCCAATGACTCCTTCTTTCATAACTTTAGAGTTTTGAGGAACTGTGAGGAAAGTCAAGATTGTTTAGTATCAGAGAAGATCTAATGAAACCACCTGTAAGAAGAAAACCCACAGTTCCCAGGTACAAGAGGATGCTTCGACACCTTCAGTGCTTCGCCTCTTGTACAGTAGCTCGTTTTAGCTGATAACATTCCAGAAACTTGGAACAGGTCGACGGTGAACACCTCCGCGTGGAGCATGATCAGGAAACGAAGGAACAGGAAGGAAGATCTTTCATTGTTTTCTTTGGTTGTTCGCTCTCTTCACTCTGTCACTCTGTAGGTATCCCAGGGTCAATAAAGAGTCTCTACTGCCCGTGGCGAAGGACGTGGGCAGGGTCGGAGAGAGCGCTGAGGGATGGTACCCGCCGGGACACGGGGACATCTACGCCAGCTTCTATAACTCGGGCCTCCTGGAGCAGCTGATCGCCGAGGGGAAGGAGTACATCTTCGTATCCAACATCGACAACTTGGGGGCCACCGTGGACCTGCACATCCTCAACCACCTGGTGAGCCAACCCAACAGCAGACGCTGCGAGTTCGTCATGGAGGTCACGGACAAGACCAGAGCCGACGTCAAGGTCAGCGGGCGAAAAAAAAAACACACACACACACACACACACACACACACACACACACACACTATTACACAACTGATCAGATATAATAAGGAGAATGTTTTACACGCAACAAGAACCTTCTGCAATTTGCCAGCGCCAAGATTTTATGTTTATATTTTGTTTATATTTTATAAATATAAAATTATATTATTGAAAAAATTATGGTGTTTATAATTGAAGTTAACAGGAATAATGAAAATATCATGTGTGTGTGTGTGTGTGTGTGGTCTAGCTATTCATCACATTGTGGGGACAAACCACAAGTCCCCATGACGTAAATCATTCCATTTTAAGGTGAAGATGTTTTTAGATTAGGGGAAGGTTGGGGTGAGGTGACAGTAAGGCAAGTAGTGGTTATGTTTAGTGTTTAGGGAAATTTCTCCAGGAAATGAATCCAAGTCTATGTATTGTCCCCACAAGTCATGTAAACGAGACTGTGTGTGTGTGTGTGTGTGTGTGTGTGTGTGTGTGTGTGTGTGTGTGTGTGTGTGTGTGTGTGTATAGTTTTGCCAAAGGGTGGCACAGTGGTTAGCACGACCACCTCACAGCGAGAAGGTTCTGGGTTCGGTTCCCGGGAGATGCTCTGGGTGTTTCTGTGTGGGTTTGCATTTCTCCCCGTGCTCGTGGTACTCCAGTTTCCTCCCACAGTCCTTAAACATGCACAGGTGGCTGATTGGCTGTTCCAAATGGCCCCTAGGTGTGAGTGTGAAGGGTTGTGTATGTGTGTTGGACCTGCGATGGTCTGGTGAGCTGTTCAGGGTGTACCCCGCCCTCGCCCAGCATCGGCTGAGATGGACCCCAGCCTCCCCGCGACGCTATTTAGGATTAAGCGGCTCAGAGAATGAATGAATGAATGACTGAGTGTTTTTACCAAAAAAAAAACTCTATAGTATAAAAATATTTTCATATAATTTTGTATTTTATGTAAATACACATTTACAAAATCCAGCAGGAAAAATGTGAAGCGGTGGGTGGGCTGCTCCTTCATTTCCTCCACATTCATGGCTGAAGTGAGCAAGACACCAAACCACAACTGCTCTCTGGGCGGCCCAATGTGTGTAGCAGCCCACTGCTCCGAGTGTGTGTGCGTGTGTGCGCACGTGTGTGTCTGTGTGCGCACGCGTGTGTGTGCGCGCGCACACGTGTGTGTGTGTGTGTGTGTGTGTGTGTGTGTGCACGTGTGTGTGTGTATGTGTGTGTGTGCTCACTTTGGATCAGTTATTAATCAATCAATTAATCAGTAACAGTAATTTCCCTCATGGGATTAATACAGTATATCAAAAAATATTTTCATAATAATCTGTACATCTGATTAAATCATAAATTATAAACTCAATTAACAAATGACAAAATAATAATTTGTTATATATATATATATATATATATATATATATGTTATAAAAAGTGTATAAGATTATAAATACTATTTTATATGTACAGTATTATAATAGAAATATGTACAATTTCATTTAGTTTTAAAATGTATTATATAGTTATCAAATATTTCCTGTTTTATTTTAAAATTTCTCAAGTATAAATATTAGAGTATTACAATAAATAATAAAAACAAATAAAAGTAAAATGTTATTTAATATTATTTATTAGTAAATTTTAAAGAATTCAGTATAAAAAAATGAATCAAGTCTCTTTATAGAAAAACTTCACATCAACAACCATCTAAAGGATAAAACTGTTTACACGAACATCGCAGTACATACAGCATGAGTCGTTGCTATAGAAACGGTAGTGTATAAGAAGCTGATGTTACAGGAAACTAACATTAGATAATTAACTTCTTCCAATTCGACCAATCAGAATCAAGAATCCCAGCGCGGTATCACTCCGTGTTTATGGACTGTAGCGGAAGCTGCTGTTAGAGGAGTGTAAACATTAACCTGTGCGTCCCGAGCACCGGGACGGAGACGCTGATCGTCCGCCCTGATTCTCTCCAGGGAGGAACTCTGATTCAGTACGACGGGAAACTGAGGCTACTGGAGATCGCGCAGGTTCCCAAAGCCCACGTCGACGAGTTCAAGTCCGTCTCCAAGTTCAAGATCTTCAACACCAACAACCTGTGGATCTCGCTCGCCGCCATCAAGAGGCTGCAGCAGCAGAACGCCATGGACATGGAAATCATCGTCAACCCCAAGGTCAGGAGAATAAGAATAATAAGAATAATATCCTCACCGTAACAAAAATGATCAGCTGGTTAATATTCTAATATCTTTAGTTTTTCTTGATTCCACTTTTGGCGTGAAAACCTGCATAAACACATCATTAATAAAACCCTGTGTTCTTTTTTACTCGTTATTTTATTGTAGTAAGTTTTTATTTGATATTTTTGATGAAGATGGTTATTGTTGTTGTCATTGTTGTTGTTTTCTTCTCCTCTTCTCTCTCCAGACTCTGAACGGCGGCCTGAACGTGATCCAGCTTGAGACGGCTGTAGGCGCCGCCATCAAGTGCTTCGAAAACGCTCTGGGTATCAATGTTCCTCGTAGCCGCTTCCTGCCTGTCAAGACCACCTCGGACCTCCTGTTGGTCATGTCCAACCTGTACAGCCTGGAGGCGGGATCTCTCACCATGAGTGAGAAGAGGGAGTTCCCTACAACACCGCACGTCAAACTGGGAAGCTCCTTCACCAAGGTAACGCTGGCCTTCAACAGCGTCCAGTGTCAGGCTAACGCTCTGGAACATTCTCAGGAACGGGAGGAACAAGACCGTTAGTCAGGGAGGGAGAGAGAAAGAGAGAGAGAGGGAGGGAGAGAGAGAGGGAGGAAGAAAGAGAGAGAGAGGGAGGAGAGAAAGAGAGAGGAGCGAGTGAGACAGAGAGAGAGAGAGAGAGAGAGAGAGAGAGAAAGAGAGAGAGAGAGAGAGAGAGAGAGAGAGAAACACCCCACACTTCACTTTAGGGACTAAAAATCACCTCCACCGGAAACTTCACCCCAGCAGTGAATGATCGGACACAGAAATCACGCCGGGCTTTCTACACTATTAAAAACAAATTCATATTCAAATCCCAATTTCTATTGGATCAAATTGTACCAATCAGTAATCGAGCCGATCCTGCAGTACGGTAGTGAAGTCTGGGGGCCACTTTCAAACCAAAACTTTACACAGTGGGACAAAAACACCCAGTCGAAATCTCACACGTATAATTCTGCAAATCAGGGCGGCATGGTGGCGCAGTGGTTAACACGTCCGCCTCACAGCAACAAGGTCCTGGGTTTGATTCCCAGCTCGGGCGTTTCTGTGTGGAGTTTGCATGTTCTCCCTGTGCTTGTGTGGGTTTC
>JAOUQZ010000002.1:23587002-23597002 GCA_028564935.1 Neosilurus hyrtlii
CACACACACACACACACACACACACACACACACACACACACACACACACACACACACACACACACACACACGTATCAGAGCAGGGCAGGGCGGTGTGGTTGTTCCCCAGCTGTTCCTGTCCTGATCACATGCACATGTTGCTCCTTCAATGCTGGCAGTAAACAGTTTTCAGAAACAAGCTTTCTTATCTCCTCTTCCCAAAACCCAACCACCCCCCTCTCCGTCCTGTCAGCCTGTCTTTCTTTCCTCTTCTGTCTTTCGTTCTCTTTAACCACATGAGTCGTTCTCCCGTAATCCGCATCGTAAGCAGTTGGCACTCGCAGCAGTTTAAAAATCGGATCATTTTCTCTTAAACACCACACACACGTGAACCAAACATCCCACTTTCCAAGAACGCCGCTGCTTTCCAGGAACAGAAAGCCACATTGTTCATGATTTAGAAAAACACAGTGATGTAATTTTGAACATGGGGTTGTGGTCTCACTGACTGACCGCAGCTACACAACAAACAAACGGTGGATGGATGGATGGATGGATACATGGAGATTTCTATTGTTTTACACCAACGTGGACACGGAACCCTTTCTTACACCAGTGTTCTATCATGGAGAGATGGTGTTTATGGATATTTGATATTTGAAACTCTGAAGGATGTATTTCTGGCGATATTACATTTTCATCCAGCTACGCCATTTTCACCTTATTCTGGATCTTAAAGAAAACACGACCCTGAGCCTTAATCCGCGTTATACTGGAGCGAGTCACAGATATATAATTTTATTATAATCAAGAATGTAATCTGATCAACTGTGGAAAAGATTTATGTTTTTACTCTGGCTGGTGGTTTCCTACGTTGCCACAGCATCTTTTCAAATTCACAATTTGAAAGCCACATTGTGTAACTTTCTTCATGTGTTTTTGGGATGGAATTTAGTTGAATCTGTAGGATTTCAGAATCAGTGATAGTGGATGGGGAGAAAAAACAAAGACACGTATGTTCCTGTGAGCCGTTTTGATCAGACGATTACCTGATTATTCGACTTTGTGAGGTGAACAATGACCAAAACTATTTATTACAAATATTTTCTCATTTCTGATTGGTGGAAAGCCGTCAAATAATTCTTGCGATTCCTCTACGAGCCGACTTTTCCGTCACTGACATCAGGCTGAAAAAGTAATAAACAAATAATAAAACAATTACAAAATTCAGCTTCCGTTTGAAACGACCTCCAGCTTTGGCATATAAAACCTTCTTAATCTGAATAATTCTCCATATCATGCGTCACCTCATTCGATCATCGCTTATTATCTACAGATAGTAAATTATTCAGACGGTGCTGTTCCAGTGTAGTACAGGCTAAACCAGTGTAGTACAGGCTAAACCAGTGTAGTACAGGCTAAACCAGTGTAGTACAGGCTAAACCAGTGTAGTACAGACTAAACCAGTGTAGTACAGGCTAAACCAGTGTAGTGCAGGCTAAACCAGTGTAGTGCAGGCTAAACCAGTGTAGTACAGGCTAAACCAGTGTAGTAAAGGCTAAACCAGTGTAGTACAGGCTAAACCAGTGTAGTACAGACTAAACCAGTGTAGGCTTTTGATGAATCCAGGTACAGATATATTCACTGACCCTGAAGTTCATAGAGTTCATGGTGTTTTTCCTACGTTGGAGTTTGAATGAATGGAGGTAGAGTAGAATATTACCTAGTTCTAAGCTCTGACTTCCTATTTTTCTAAGATTATTCAAATATTTTAACTAAATCTAAACCCAAAACCTAAAGCTGTACTTTAACCCTTAAGCCTGTACAGCTCTCTCCTCTTCATCTGTACATCGGCCAAAGAGCTAATCCAAGTTTTTACTATAAACCACACAAACTGGGTTATTACAGCTACACCAACACATCCTGGAATAAGATTAGAACGTATACAATATATTCTAAAGCACAAAATTCTATTAAACATTAAATCGATCACACCAGAAGACCGGGATCACTTCCAATAAGACGACACGTAAAGACGACAAGCTGTGAACTAGAACCTCAGATTCCAGGCTGATTTCTGGGGATTTCTCTCTACAAATACCGAATCCAGCCAAAACGCCAAGATCCGGACTGAAAGTTGACCACACCTGTTCTGCGCGCGCGCACGCACGCACGCACGCACACACACACACAAACACCAGCAGCTTTGTTCACAAGATAGTGAAACCAGGGCTAACAGCGAGCCTGAAGTCAGACTGATTAAACTGACAGTAGGGAGTCCATGGACACATCAGGATGCTTCCCAGACAGAAGCACAGAGTCTCATTCAGAGTCAGCGCTTGTTTACACCTACTAGACTAATCTATATAAACCATTTGAGGCATCTGGGAGCAATCAAGACCCTCCCAGACAAGAGAGACGAAGCTTTGTAACCCCAATTTGTCACACAAGTGTGTTTCTGTCTCACTTCTGACTGTCAGAAATCACAACAACGTTCAGTTCTATTCCACTGGGAATGAGTGACGAATCTAACGGGAAAGGTATCACCCACGCAAAATCTGGGAATGACTATTACCTATGATTAGCTCATTAAGATGAGCTAGATTAGCATTAAGCTATCGTTCCACTGAGAGCCAGGGTTATCTAAAGTCTACCTTCAATCCTTGAGCTAAAAACCTGTTTGCGTTTATATTATTGTGTATAAAGCGCAGGAGTAGCCACGTCCATAACATACCGCTATTCTGGAAACTCTGCCAAGCCCGATGATGCCTGACCTACAGGTGAACTAACACGGATAAAGAAAAAAAAAAACAAAACCATGAAGACTGGAGACTGAAATGGAAGTTTCAGGTATTCAAACCAGCAACGCCACAATGAATATCAGTGGAAATGTAAAAAATATATACATTCATAATTTATTTGCTTGCAGGTAAATAAATAAAATACAGTTAAAAACAATTTTATACTGCTACACGAATCTGTATTTACAGCAGTAATGAATCTGATTAGCTTAACGGCTAGTTCAGATCAGCTAGCTTCTCTAGACAGATTAAAGATATAATGGCACTAAATCTGTTTACATCAGTACAAACATCTAATGGACCAAAACAGACACACCCTGCCTTCCATATTGGTAATGCCTAACACACGGGTTGGCCGTGTCTGGCCCAAGGGTAATCATCGGGCTAAAATCCCCAGGCTTTTAGTTCAAATTAGAAGGTACCACGGGAGTGGATTTTCACGCCTGTCCCATCCCACTTTCACAGAAAACAAATCCTGTCCCATCCCACATCTGGTAAAATGACTCCCACTCCCATCCCGCTCTCATCCAGAACGACTCCCGCTCCTGTACCGCTACCATTTCTTTTCTTTTTTTAGTCTTTAGGCAATACATTTATTTGATTTGATCTTCTCCCCATTCTTTATTAGATTACATTTTGTTCTGCAGTTTAATTTCAAAAACTATGACAACAAAAACAGAGCATCTGTGGTAATATAGGGAGGCATTTATTGCATTAATCCAAACAAAACCCTTCACTAAAGGGCACAAAACATAAATAATACATGACATTTTTCTATGGAGGATCAGCTGCTAAGTCCCTGTTTCTAATTCTTTTGGAGGTCAGTTACAAAAAAAAAAAAAAAAACCACAACAAGAAAACAGTACATGGGTCACACCATGCCTACCTTAGTTGAATAAAACCAAACATAATATATAAAGTTGCATTTTACTAATTTACTGAGCACTTGTCTCCTTTAAATAGTGACATTACTTTTATGTTTTAAAATTACTTAAACAATAAAAAAATAAAACTGCAACAAGCAAGAGAACTGTCGTCAACAAACAAAAGTGCATGAAGGCATCACCTTCACGTCCCACTTACTGTACTGTTCTTTTAATTGCGGTGGAAACCAGCCGTGTAGTTCTTGTGACTTGTGTTACAGTGTAGGCTTATTGAAAGAAAACTACAAAATGGTGACACCTATCCTATGTTTTTTGGGGTGGGCTCTTTTTTGTCCTATTGGTTGGTTCCCGCTCCCGTTTTCAACTTTTTTTTTTTAAGCTGTACCGTCCCAATCACGTGATTGATTATAAAGTTGTCTCCCATCCCGCAGGAATTGCGTGACCTGTGGGATTCCCGAAAGAATGTCAGCCTCTAGTTCAGCAATGGCCCTGACTCGCACTAGCATGTTCGGCTTTGGTGTGATAGTGGGAAAGTGGTTATAGTGGTGGATAACGTATTGTACAACATGGTCACATCTTAAAACAATAAACCGCAGGTTGAGGAATTTATCACTAGCGACACAGAGAGGAATACAACAGGCCCCATGCTGGCCCTCAGTGCTTAAAACCAAACGTCAACCAGCAACAATAAACACTCATTTAGCATGAAAACTTTGGTATCGATGCACCTCAGGTGAACAGACTTGGTGGCGGTGCCCCCACATGGGCAGCCAAGAAACCAATTTAGAAAACCATCGACGGTTAGAGTACAGTGTAGAGAGATACAGACACTGAAACCTTCACACAATAACCACCGTTTGTGTCTCAGAAACAGGAACTGAATCTTACTCCAGACCTCCAAGAGACCCCATACAAGGTTAACGTTAAATGATTAAATCAATAAAAGGTCTTATTTACGTAATATAAAAAGATAATAAGACTGATTAAAGTCAGTATATAAATTGGGTAGCAGGTAATGTTTCCTCTCATGGTTATCATATCATAAGTGGACGTACTATTTCTTCACTAATTTTGGCTGACGAATTTCCAGCACAAGCCTCTGTAGTGTTTTCAGTGAAGAACAGGAATAAGGCGTCTGGGACATCACCTGACATCCTGCCAGAATATGTAGCATACCATCATTTTAGGGCCCCGCCCTTCATTCTGTAGCTTCTTACCCCTCCTCCCCGATAACACGCAAGCACATAAAGAATGATTGGCCGAGGACTCATCCGAGAAAGGGAAAAGGAGTGTCTTAATAAAAATGTATTGAATTCTCAAGGGCTGCAATTATTACACACCGATAAAGCAGAGGAAACATTAAACTACTGAAAAATAAAGAATAAAATACACCAGAAAGCCAGTGATGATATAATTGCTTTTTTGTGGTAGAACAGCCAAGCCGTACAAACAGCAACTCACACCCAGACGTTACACACTGTGAAGACAGATCAGTCACTGGCTTCGAACATGAGGAAACATGGCACCAGTTTCCTGCGGCGTAATCAAGTGTGAGAAGTAAAGCTTTTAGATCCGTTCATAAAAAACCTACACAGAATTCACACAGGATGCGACGTGGAAGTTAGAATCAATCATACCGCTTCATTTCACATCCACCAACACAGTAAACCTTTTATCTACAAACGTAATCTCAGAAATATCAGCAGAACATGATCTCACAGTCCACACCTGGCCAGCTGTAAACACAACATGATCACAAATCTACATATTCATAAATAAAACAGAGATTCACAACAAAAACACATTTTACTTTTCATTTTCTACTCCGTGAAAACTACAGCTTTTCCTAAACTCCTCAAGCAAGTGTGGTGTTTGTGGAAACAACCAGATTTGGATTGAATGGATTTCAAGCAGAAATAAAGGCTTTAACATTTCCAACAATGACGGGATCACACACACTCTCACTGAGGACTTGAACATCTGCAGGATAAGATACCTACCCTGTCAGTACGAGGGTATAACGAGATATAGTTTGGAGCAAACCTATACAAGCCAGATAAATATTCAAAGGCATGGGTTTCCTTCAGGTACTCCAGTTTCCTCCCACAGTCCAAACACATGCACAGTAGGATAATTAGCGGTTCTAAATCGCCCCTAGGTGTGAGTGTGGGTGTGAATGGTTGTGTGTGTGTTGCCCTGCCATGGTCTGGTGAGGTGTTCAGGGTGTACCCCGCCCTCACCCAGAGTCGGCTGAGATGGGCGCTAGCATGTAAATGATTGCACAGTACAGGAAAATAAAGGAGAATAAATATTTATTGCACTTAGATTACAGCGGTGGTAAATTAATCTACAGGTAATAAATAAATAAAGTGTCAATCACAGTGTGGAGGAACGATTACTGCACTCGACTTTTAGGTTCCTGACTTAAAAATAAAAACACTTCATTATTTCGGTGACACACACACAAGCTAAAACACCTTAAAATCAACTTGAAATAAAAACTATTGTGTCCAAGTTTTCCTTGATTGGTGAAATTCAGCCACAGCTGCATCTGCTGGGTTTCCCCAAACCTCCGGGGGTTTCTACTGATTCCAGTCAGCTTCTAAAAAGTGTTCATGATTCATTTACATTTACAGCATTTGGCAGACACTCTTATCCAGAGCGACTTACAATTATAATTTTTTTTATACAGCTGAGCAATTGAGGGTTAAGGGCCTCGCTCAAGGGCCCAACAGTGGAGATCTACTGCTTTCAGAACCACCACTGTGATTCAGTGATTCAATGATTCATCTTTCAATAGGAGGCTCTCGGTTTCTCAGGTTAGCAAATCAAAATACGTGTTCAAGTAGATTATTTCGCTTATTCAGCTCACAGTACAAACCCCTGGGCTGAGACGTCTGGAAGGGAAACCAGGGGCTGAGATTTCTCTGTACAGACCGAGCAGATACGGTTAATAAGTCATTTAAGAGAAAGCATTTGAAAATGGAGGCCTTATTTAATTCAATTCGGGCGCGGCTATCTTTTCATTTCGGCTGGGGCGCTGTCTCCACTGTGCCCCTTCTGACACAGGCGTTTTCATTCATGTTTGTGAGATCTTTGGAAACTTTTGGCTTGTTTTCCTTCCTGTGATGAAGAAAAGCTTTCCGTTGAGTAGGGATTACCTAGCGGGCCTCTGTAAACTCATCATTCCGTAAGATCCTTCCTGTGAACCTTCTCTCTTTAAAAAAAACACTGAATGCTTCTCTGTAAGCTGCTAAAGATGGCAGCGAACAGTGCAGCTGGCTAAAGGCCATGTGACCGTTCAGATACACGATTCCATCCCCCGCGTGACCTCCAGTCTGATACACGAGTTCTGGCACTGCCATATAATAAACGGGTGGTTTAAACATTCCCCTAAATCAAGCCCACACGCTTCCCTCTGGCAAAGCAGCTCCATCTCCATCTCCAGTCAGAAGTAGCTACAGTGATGTTCTAGAACACGTTCCTCTTAAGCATTGTGCTTTCCATGAAGCAATAAACTAGCAAACCAACATCCGTTCAGCTGCGAGCGGGAGCGGGAAGATCCTCCCAGATCTTAAAGGTCTCGTGGGTGAACTGCACTGAAGGAAAGTGACTGGTGGACCAAAAACAGCACATTCTGCTGAAATGTTTTAAATGTGTGCAGGAGTAACAAAGTTCGTAGTAAACCATTCTTTTCTCTCTCTCTCTCTCTCTCTCTCTCTACCCAATAACCCTGTGCACTAGCTGTAAGAGTGGGACGTATCTGACCCCCCACAACACACACTCGCCCGATCATGTGGGTATTTTAAGCTAGCACTTCATCACGAGAGGCCAAGTTTCATTCAGAGAATATTATACACATGTACATGGGCAGGTTTACATTCAGGGAATAAAAGTCTTTTTTGACCACGAGCACCTAGATATCTTTAGAGAACTCAATGACACGATATCATTTCTTTACTCTTTTATTCCCCCATGTGCTCTATATCTCCTGTATAAATTTTACAGGTCTTTCATTAACAGTTTCTAAAATATTGCGAATTATTCAGACATAAAAACGCACACTGTTGTGTCAAATTGTTTTTGTTATATTAAACATGTTGTACGGAAAATAAAAAGACGATAATAAGACAAAAATTCGTTGTTTTTCACTTTGCGTGTAGATCTAAGACACTGATCTTGCCATCCCGGCTGGGCGCGGTTTACAAACATTTCAGTGAACCATCATAAATGCCACGACTTTTCAGTCAAAAACGTGCCCCCCTGAACAAGGGCTCTGACTCGGGTTACACATTTCAGTTTGAACCCAAATCCCATATTATCTGTAAAGGTCCAGGTGCACTAATCATTGTTATGGACACTAATTGGAACTTCCTGAAAATCGGGGTGCTGTAAAAGTTGCTAAGCTCTGAAATTCTAAATGATATCTAGACGACCTTCTCCTAACAGCTCATCTAATAAATAAGAATTTGAAGTTGATTTTAGTTCCTGTGACACAAACGTGTTTCTCTGACTGTAAAATTGCCCACATACAAACTTCCACATCAGCAAATCTATTGTTCCGTTCCTGCAAAAGCTGTGAGTGATGCCAAACAGGATGCTGAGAAAGATACACATTACAGAAGCAAATACAACACACACACACACACACACACACACACACACACACACCTCATCAAACCACAAGGATGTCGTTCGTCTGTTGAGCTTAATTGCCCTCCCTGGTCACGTCTACACCACTTTGCCAGGCCACTGTACCGAAAAAACCCCAAACTAACGCTAACGATCTGTAGAACTGCATTTTAATCAAATTCTAGTCTTCCTTCTTGGATGTACAATCGTTTTCTGAGAAGGTCAGCGCTTCGAGCGAACCCTGCCACCGATAGAAGAAATGTTTTCGAGTAGAACAATAAACAAACAAATAAATAAATATAGTGAATTAGCCGTCAGCATAAAAGCCGGGGCTCCATTCGACTGAGCACACACGGCTGAATCCTGACACAGACTCAGGGATATAAACAAATCTGACCTTTAACTACGTAACAGATAACGAAGCTACCAGTTCGTCACAGCCATTTCCGTGTTACTGATTTCTTTAAAGTGGTTTTAGCGCTTTATGGCTCAGGATCGTGGGGTTTCATCAGAAAATAACTGAGAACAACCTGTTTCATAAGCAGCTGATAAGATGAACAAGCAATATGTGAAATATACAGGGTGTCCCAAAAAATCCGACATCATTTCGTAGCCCAATAACATCAGCTCTCTCTTACACGATCTCAGGTTTTAACGAGATGCATAAAAACTAACTAAGTTTAAAGTTTTACTTCTTTATTCACCAGCAGTGAAAAGGTATTCTGTGACTTGCCACCTTGTGATTTTTTTTTTCCACGGGGGTTTGTGAAAGGACTGGTCTATAACCCCCTCTTCCTAAAAGCCTCGAGGAACTCAAGCAGAGAATCACTGAGGCGCCGGCGAAGGTTCAGACACACAGCGTGTCTGGCAGGAGCTGGACCACCGACCTGACGTGTGTCGCGTCACAGGCGCTGATATCATATCGTGAAGCGGGTTATAAAATTGACATCCGTTTGAATACGTTGTGGGAATTTTCATAAATTAATCGTTTATTTTTTAACATGAAGCCGATTCATTTCGTTTGCCTGGGAGAGTCAATTCTTTGAATTCTCTGAATTCTTTGTAGCGTTCGCTACATCAGTCCCTGACCCCCTCATACTAGGACCGTAACTGGTTGTGATGTTATTTTATTTCCGAGCGTCCATCCGATAACACAATCATTATTATAATTACTGTTAATAATTATTATTACTCACATTTCCACTTTCTCTGCCCTCACAACACGGAAGGATGAGAAACCGGACTCACGGATCTCCTGCGCGAGATATCAGGTGAGTCGGGTTTCTTTTCAGACACGTCGTGGTGGCGTCACACTGCTGTACATCATTAAGAAAGACGCTTGGATACATCACATCATACCTCCGCGACCAATCACGAGCGGGGTGAGCTGCTCCAGAATGAGTGGAGGATGCAGAACTACTGGACTTTACACTCCTTACACACGGGACGACTAAACCTGCACCAAAACCACCTTCCGATTTCAAAATCTCGCTTCACAGTCTATTAAAGAGTGTCTGTCACTTCCTGTTTACAACAACGCCACCTCCTTGTTTGATGGATATCTAGTTCTGAAGAACCGATAACCTGTCGAGGCTTTCAGGAGTTTTGATGTGAAGTCAAGAGCACTTCTGAGAAACATCTGAAAGATCTCGACTGATCTCAATCACACACATGCTTAATATTCACAAGCTGCTTGATGCTGTA
>JAOUQZ010000002.1:23599502-23621635 GCA_028564935.1 Neosilurus hyrtlii
AAGAACAGAATCTATTGATTAATCATCCTCTCTTGATTTATTGTTGTTTTATATCGTGCCTTATTGTTCTGTACAAAGCAAAAAAAATATCCCATAGTTCCCTTCACCAGACTTTAAAAGCTTGATTTTTTTTTAATTCTGAAAAGGGAACAATATTGTTGCTGTAACAATATTGCAATCCAGGGCTGGGAAATAATTGGGATATTAAAAATGTGCAAGCGTGGGGTGGGCGGGAGGCGTGCAAATCATGAAACGAGTTACAAGAACATTCCCAGGGTTGCCAGATTGGCTGGAGAGCCTCGTGTCGTCTCTCGTCTTGCCGAACGCGAACCGGCCCGAACGTGAAGCGGCCGTCGACGCCGGGGCTAGCGCCACAGACCAGGGATTAAAACTTACCTCGTAATTTAGAGGAGATCAGCGTTTCAGCAACTCCTGCGGGTTTTAATTCTAATGTGATAGGAGGTAACACTTCCTCTCACACGCTGCATGAACGTGAAGAATGAATGCGAGTAATCGGAGCAGTGTGAGTGATATGAGTAATGATTACTACAGACATAAAATACAGGTAAACTCAACGGTACGAGTACACAGTACGTATACACACACACACACACACACACACACACACACACACCCGTCACCCCAAAAACCCATGCAGCTGGAGCTGAGAAAACGAGAGCTTCTATATTACAGAGACAGTGAAAACCACAACATTCTCTCTCTCTCCCTCCCTCCCTCCCTCCCTCCCGTCAGAGTTATTAATTATAGATACAGATGAGCTGCAAAACCACGACAGGTGTTAAAATAAAACGGAGAGATAGATAGAGATGGGTGCAAATACACATCCACACACTCACACAGCAGCGCTCTGAAGGTGAGAACAACCTGTTCCAAACACAGAGACGTGCATAACATCTGCTTGTCACTTCTACAGAAACTTCACACATACACACACACACACACACACACACACACACACACGTCCATCAGTGGCTAATCAGAAGGCAATGATGACACAATAGGCAACACAATCGGCTCTTTCGCTTCTGCCCCGGGAAAGGAAAGTCATTTTGAGATACAAAAAAGCAAAACAATGCAACAGGGACGGTGGTGTTTTTAGAAAAAGAAAAAAAAAGAGGGGGGTTGGGGTGGGAGGCAATAAAATGAAAACAAGGCAAGAGAAAAGAAACAGCTGCCATTCTTTAAACACTGGGGCTCTATAGGGAGACCAAATAAGGACTGCGTTCAGACTGAAAACGAGGTTTCACCACCATCGAATCATCTGCGCTCTCCACAAACGCACTGTTGCGTCCTTATAGTGTACTTAGAACACGTCAGGAACACTTTCCGAGTTCCACTACATCTATTTGTCTTCCTGATACACTGACATAAAACCAACAGCACCTGAAAGGAGAGTCACGGAATTATACGAATAACGAGCGATAAAACGGCGTTACGGCGGATGATTCCGTCATCACTCCATCCCGCCATCCATTTGAAAGGAGGATGCAAAGTCCTGGAGAAGTCCCAGATGTGTTGGTGGTTGCGGAGTTTGGAACAAACCCCTGCCCAGCATTTGGGTGTAATTTATTCTGGGTGAAGTGGTTGTTTGTTTTGGCTGTTCTTCAACCTCCCGACTCTCTGGTGTGCACGGCTCACAAAGGGCTGTGGGTAAACGCCTTTGGGTTCGCAGGAGCTCAAAAATAAAACTGTGTGTGTGTGTGTGTGTGTGTGTGTGTGTGTGTGTGTGTGTGCTTTCTTGTTGCTAAACAGCCTGTCATGAGACTGGAATAATTTGTGCCAGGTATCAGATCTCCAGGTTAAACCACGTGTGCGTTACACAGAATGAAAGTGTAACAGGTACCGAATCTCAGGAATAAGTTCTTTTACTTCTATTATATCACAATAAAGCAAAACTACAAGTTCTACGGTAGCGATATGAGCTTTGGGAAACTATCTTGAGGAAAACGATGCTGGATTGTAACATTAACAGATTACATTAGTGTGAAACAGGTAAGTTTTAATAAAAGATAACAGGCGACTGCTATAACTGTTAATAAAAACTCGTTTTAGTGTGAATTTTATTCACCATAATGATCTTTATATACACAAAAAACAGCTTTTACCAACAGCTGAAGCAGACGGCGCTAATCTTTCATTAAAACTTAACTACATCTGACCCAACATGTAGTCTTTAAATGTTAACGTCCAGAATTGTTTCCATTTGTTTTCCAGTTCATATCACTGACGTAGAAGTCCGACACCATCAGCTGAGACAGTTACTGAAATCTGTCTCGTATAGAGTATAAAAACCCTCCTGCGCTACGGTGGACAGACGTCCTGAGAAACCACTATTTCACAAGTACATCACTTCTTCGTACCACTTTTTGTTGTATATGTTCATCATTTATTTATTATTGCTGTTAGTTATTTATCTAACTTATAATTTTTAACATATTTGAAATAAATTATAAAATAGAGTTTTCTATACTATTTTTTTGACACGATGTTTGAGCCTGTACTTTTATTTAATGGGACTGGTGTAGGGATGTTTTAGCGGCGCTCCCACGCCGGCCAGAGGAAGCAGAATAAGAAACCACTGACCTGACCTACCGGCGTATACATCCGTCCGTCCGTCCATTCTTTCTTCTGTCCGATCGTTTGCATCGTGATGCTGATTAGCTGGAACTTGACTTGTGCTCATACTCAGGAATGTACACTAAGACCGCTTTTGATCTTGAAAAGCATTAAAACCTCTTTCTTTTAAAAAAAATATATATATATAAATAAATAAAAACAAATAAAAACTTATGTCATGTTTTCATGCCTTCTTTCATTTTTCGAGCCTGGGGGCTGGAGTCTATCTCAGGGGACTTTGGGTGAAGGCGGGGTACACCCTAAACAACTCACCAATCCATCACAGGGCCAACACACACACAACCACACACACTCACACCTAGCAACAATCTGGAACAAGCAACTAGCCTACTGTGCACGTCTGTGGACTGTGGGAGGAAACTGAAGTACCTGGAGGAAACCTTTGCAGACACAAGTAGAACAGAGAATCACCCTCACCGAGCCCGGGACTCAAACCCAAGACCTCCTCCTTGCTGTGACGTGGGTGTGCCACCTGCATGCCTTAACCTTTTCATTTTATGATGAAAAATATTTCATTAATTCTGAGTAGAAAAGAAACTCCGCCCACAAAAAACTCTCATGAGAGGCAGTGTCTAAATCTGTTCATTATTTTATTTACTTTTTAATCTCCCTGCAAGGATGGTGTGGAAGGAGGCGGTTTTATTACTCCACGCTGGTACGGAGTGGTAGTGAAGTGTGATTTCCTCTCACGCTCAGCGTCATGCTTTAATCAAGCCGACGCCGCAGTGAAACAACGAGCTACGTGAAAAAGAGAAAAGTGTTTCGGCGCAGAAAGTCCTGAAGTCATCACAACTATATATAGCGGCAAGTTTCAGCATGTGAAGGGTTTTCCCAGGTCACCACACCATCGCGTAAAGACAGAGCCGTACTTTTACCTCTTTAAACTGCGCTCTGTTTTTCCAACCACAATTTTTCTGTGTCTGAATCTCACACGGCGAGCGCCGCGTGTTCCAATGCGCCGAGAGATAAAACCCATTACAGTCTGCACAGGAAACCCAGGTCTAATAATGATCTGAATACATTTTAAGTAAAATATTGTAATAATCACACGACTGGGGTTTTCTTTTTTTGAAGGCCGACAGGATCTACGTTTAGAAATCATGGCTGCGAATCAAATAAGATCGATGACCGTGTACAGCACTTGTGTTGAAACTGCTTTGGCAGCGAGCCAGTTCACACACACACACACACACACACACACACACACACACACACACACACACACACACACACACACACACACACTCACACAACCCCACAATAAATAGAGTTCGAGCGAGACTCTTCTATTGAGAAGTGGAAGAGGCAGTGAGAGTGCTCACACGCTGCGTCCGTTTTCGCGTTCGTGCCCTGTGGCGTGTGACTCTGCAGCGCACTGCCGGCGATACCGCTGATTAGAATCGGGGCTCGGCGCGCAGGGTGGTGCCGCTGTGAACAACACGACGGCATCATCTCTGATCCTCCATCAGTTGTTGCACTGACGTTCAAAATATTCATACAGATTTCAGTTTTCCCTAATTCCAGGATCAGGACGCAGGAAGCAAGGCCCGCCCGTCACCATCATCTACTCGCCCCTACGGATGATTCGGATTACCTTCGAGTCCCTTTAACTGAAACGACTAAATATTCAGACGCAGCCGCCGACCTGCCATGACCTGTTTTAACCCGCTGGCTTTTGTTCTGGATTCCGGGCTGCGTAACTTCCCCACACATCCTAGTTCTGATTTTCTGCGGTTCGGGTGTCGTAAAGACGATTTAAGCAGGAACAGCGTTGAGTTTCTTAATAAGCAAAGGGTCAGCGCTCTTATCTATTTTTCACCGCGGAAAGCGACACCGCCGGCTCAGCTCGTGTTTATTTCATCGGATCGGAGAGACGTTACTTTAAACCAGTGAGGTGTGAAGCTGAGCCAAAATCAAAGATCTCACGCCCCTCTCGCTCCACGTGAACTAATCCACGCAACAAATGAATCACCGGTTCATGAATCATCTCTCTTTTTATGTTTGAAGCCCAGACGAGACCATCAAACGTTCCTCCTGTCCTCATCACCCTTTTCCCTCTCGTACCTCGTCACTGCATCTCCTCCCACCTTCCCTGGTGTTTCCTCCCGTCTCTGGTCCTCTCTCCTCCCTCCCTGCCCCCCATTTCCTCTTCATGTGCTTCTTTAATCGGTCCCTGTGTCCACTTCACTCTCATGGGTGGGATGGACGACACTAAAGAAGAAATATTTTCAATCCCTACCAGTTGTGTAAATGTTTACGTCTTTGGCCGCGGGATGGACCCCCTGACTACGTCCCTGTACCAGCACTTGTCCGCCGATATAAAAATATGAATAATTCAAGTTGAGCTTCACACAAAGCAGACGATGGCGTGCCATCCAGACGGCCTGATGTCGAGGGGGGTTCATTTTGTAGAGGAGGGAGGGGGGGGTCAACAAAAAGAATACAGGCCATCGAGTCAACACGGGACAAAAGCATCCATTTGCCGGGCCACATGCCGAGCGTGGGGGCTTGTTCTGACTATGCAAATCACCCGAGGCTCTTCAGTGCAACAGAACAATGGTCCGACACAAGCAAGCCAGAATGTAATGCAAATAGTGATGAGCCAAATCAAAGGGCGATCTGTAAAACACGTCACTGCTTCACTGCCTAACACAGAGCCGGGATCATCATAATAACCGTCATTGTTCTTGACCAGTCCGACAGGTCCGGCTCGGGAAACAAGGCCGAAATCTGAGGAGTACAAAGAAAACCAAGGTTTTATATTTAAATGTAGACACGGCCACGAAACCCGTCTGGAGCGAGTCGCGGACTACCGATGTCCGAAAAACATCAACCAAACCCCATCAACCCCTTTACATTCCATCAAAGGAACAATCCGGACTGAACCGCTTACGCGACAATCTTTATAATAACAACACCGAAACGCCTTGGTGTGTCACAAGTCCCCATCATCACCCACAATGCCGCTTGATTACTACTGCTTCGACATCCACTCTAATAATGATCAATGACGCCACCACCGCGCTCGTCTTCCTTCTCCATTTCCCACCACATGAGTCCCGGTCACAACCCTGCACAAAAGCATTGCATTCTGGGAATCCTGTATCCAGCATCACTTTGCACCTGCTACTCCAACCCCTTCACCCTTAACACGACCCTGTGTTATTAAATTTCTGATCAATACGATGTTGAGAAAAGACACAGCTAAGATTAAACACCTTCCCGCTGAGAGGCGGACGTGATGACCACAACACCACCCATCGCTAATCAGTTCGCCTTTATAAATACTGCTGTACTGGTCGCCATGTGACGTCATCACGGGACACAGCAACAACAACAGTAACTACACGCACTACAAAAATAACACCCAATTCATTTAAACATCATTAATATCTCAGTATAAACAAACCGACCGTGTTTCAGGGTGGAGGTTTTCTTTTTTAATAGTAAGATTAGAGAGTTTCGCATTGGATTAGTCCCAGAATTGGGTTGTTATGAACACGACGATGCCAACATTTTACATATGACATAAAAATACTTTAGTAATTACACACACACACACACATATATATATATATATATATATATATATATATATATATATATATATATACACACACACACATACACACACACACACACACACACAAATATATATTTCCACTCTAATACATCATGACATTGAGGGAAAAGTTTCTGGTTCCCAAAATCATGTAAAATGAATCACTAGGAAAGATTAGCTTTAAAGATCAGATATCATTCACTAGATTAACAACCTTTTCAGGGTCTTTTGAAAGATTGGAGGGTTATTGTTCGAAAATCTGTAGATATTATGTAAAATTTCATATATGAATAAATACACAACAGTATGGAGAACCTTCAAATAAAAACCTAACAAAGAAAAACTATCATCTTGTCTTGAAAATATACACGGAAGTTAAATTTCGGACAAATTTGAGTTTCCCACTTAAAAAATTCCCAGGATTCCAACAGAAATAATCTTTAAAGGGGGACGTCTGCCATGAAAACGTTTCCTTTCAATATGAGAGAAGCTCATGTGGTTTAACTAAATCATGCGCTGGTGGAAACATCCCCGATTCGTTCTGCACAGGGCGGATCTGAATACACGCCAGGAAGCGTCCGTCCGAAACGTCCACTCCGAATTTTCTCTCTCTTGCGATAAGAGATGGATCTTTTCACAGTACATCCAGGTGTGTAACTTTACAGCAAAACGTATCTGATCCAGATTCTGAAACGTTGATTACACAAGTCTGTGAATTTGTGTCTTTCTGTCCAAAAGTGTCCACTCCGAAATCTAGGTGTGTGCCATCAGTAAATCAACTCAAAAGATATTTCTACCAACAAAAGCTCTGAAAAAATATCGGTTTGCTGCGTATTTTATATTCTGTACATTTACAGTTGGTTTACAGGCTGCTGACTGGGATACGAGCCACACTGAAGGTGTCAGAAAGTCCGTCCTCTCCGAACCCTTTTGTTTCAGAACCTACGGCGTCTGATATCTGTTGTCTTCCCTGAATTTATAGATCTATTTCTACCAGTAAAGTCAGTGATTGTCATTAACTTTCAAACTATTTTTGAAAGACTGAAGTGATTTTGTGTTGTTGATATAAGTATCATATATAATTATTGTACACTGGATAAACATTAATTTATTTAATTTCTCCCAGAATTAAACAGAAACACTGCTTTATTATATGATTATAATTATAATTACTACACTACACTACTGGAATTATTACTGATGATGAGCTTAAAGAAATGTTACGGTTTTGGACATGAAAACTTTCAAAAGACAAAAACCTCCAAGAAAATCACTTTACTGACAACATTTTAAAGTTTTTAGCACTTTAAACATTTAAGAAATTCACTGCTTAGAAACCTAGAAAATTAACCCTTTTTGACCCCTTCACCTTTGACCCCTTCACCTTTAACCCCTTCGGGACTGAAGGCTCTGACTGTGAAGATGTTTTTATTATTTCAGTGAAATGAAATAAATTCTAGAATAAAGTGATTACATTAAAATAACAACACTGTAAAGACATATAATAATAAATAAACCAATAAACACAGAAATGAAGCCCGGTGTGAGGGACACTCACCCTGAGGAGGATTCTTCATTTCCAGAAGGTTCGGCTCGGTTCGGTACAAAAAGATTCGGAACCGCTCGGTTAACTCCAGCGGTTAGGACAAGAAATAAACAATAAACAATACACAATAAACACACACACACACACACACACACACACACACACACAGAGTGCTAGCTAACAAAGCCACCTGCTAACAAAGACAACCGAAAACGTTCAGTGTTTCTTCAGGATTTAAACACAGACAGGTGAAATGTGCTGCAGTAATAACCGGTCTCGCCCACGATGATCTAAAAACAAACAAATAAACAAACAAACAAACAAACAAACCGCCAGGCTTAAGATTATAAAATAACTGACTCGGCGCTCGCGCTGTTTCCTCTCATCTCTCCTCTCAGCTCTGAATATAAACAGATGGTGGTGTGGCGTCTAGTAGTGGGCGGGGAAAGAGGCCGACGCAACCCACTGACACCAGGGCATTCTGGGAAATGTAGTTCAGTGGAATAGCGTTGCGGCTACGGTGAAGGTTTGTAGAGTTGTTCTTTTGTTTGTTTGTTTTTTGTGAAGATCAGGAAGACCAAACGTTTCCACAACCAAATTCCTAACCTAACACACACACACACTAACACCTACATCCGCACCTTTTGGAACAACCACTTGGCCAGATGTGCATGTCTCTGGACTGCAGGGGGAAGACCGGAGTACCCGGAGAAAATCCACTGGAGCACAGCGAGTACATACACATTTCACACAAAATGCTGGGCATTCTGATTAGCTGACCTTTCCCCCCCTGTACTGCAGTGTCTCCGCCCATCCTGATCTGCCTCCCAGGACTCAAAGTGTAGAGTTTTCAGGTGACCAATCAATCACAGGAGAGTAGGCACGGAGACCAGAAAGGCCATAAGTGGGAGGAGGAAGCCAAACAGGCCGTCTGGCTCACGCACTCCAAATCAGTGTTTCAAGAGGGTGGTGGCGCAAAAACGACCGGAAGGACGGTGGAGATTTTTGATAAGAATGGCACTTTGGTGTTTCACTGGTGTCCAGAAAAAAATAAACATGAAAATAGGTATAAAATCTGATCTTTAAAAAACAAACAACAAAACAGACTGGTGTGGAGTCTTGTGGTGGTGGCAGAGAGAGAAGCTATCGTCTAGGAGGGGTTGTCTTTCTTCACCAATGCTAGTTACTCGGAATCTAGAGTAAACAGTGTTAAGGGTCTTATTCCACCACCAAAGAGGTTGGTAGTTTGATCGTGCTGAGGTTTGAACCACCCACCACCAGCAACAGCTCACCAAATATTATATTAAGCTAAGCTTAAAAGTCTATTTTTTTAGACATGAAAATAGTGCATTAACGGGTGAATAAGTTTACGGGCAAACCTTCATGTAAAGTATCGTCCTCCGGTAATCCGGGGTCAGCTGATTGCAAACACGTCATCGCTGCTGACTGAGACAGATTTTCCGCCTGCTAACTACACTGGGGATAGCTGGTGGTTGTGCCACCACATTTTCAAGACTTTTTGGAGATGATGTGTGGGAGGCAAAAAAAAAAAAACCTTCTGAAATTACTCATCACTTGTTACAACCATTGAACACTTGGCATGTGTGTTGCTATAGAAAAAGAATAAATGATGGGTTGGTGTGATGCAACCTGACACAAAGTGGAGTCACTGAGTATAGAAGTTAATTAGTTTGGGTTTTTTAAATAAAAAGAAGTACTCTGATCATTAGCACCGTAACCATTACACCACCAGTTCCAATACATCATGTCAAAGTGGCATAGGATGTTCTCTTATGTGAATGCAACAAATTATAAAAGACCACCACATCAAAGTTCTCTTAATCTGCCCAGAACATCTCTGACTATATTCATGATGATGATCAACATCATCAATATCCGGGGTCGGGTCACGGGGCAGCGGCCTAAGCAGTGAGGTCCAGACGTCCCTCTCCCGGCCACTTCCTCCAGCTCTTCCGGGGGGACACTAAGGGGTTCCCAGACCAGTCGAGAGACATAGTCCCTCCAGCATGCTCTGGGTCTTTTCCCAGTTGGACATGCCCGAAACACCACACCAGGGAGGCGTTCAGGGGGCATTCTAATCAGATGCCCCCACAACTGACTTCTCTCAACACGAAGGAGCAGCAGTTCTACTCCGAGCTCCCGGATGGCCGACCTTCTCACCCTATCTCTGAGAGAGAGCCCCGCCACCCTGTGAAGGAAGCTCATTTCAGCCGCTTGTATCTGCCATCTTGTTCTTTCGGTCACTACCCGAAGCTCATGACTGTAGGTGAGGGTAGGAACGTGGATCGGTGTGTTTTTTATCCTCATGAAATTGATGCTGGTAATAATACGATCATTACTTCAACACATGCAGAGCCAAGGATTTTAATTTAAAAAAATACGTATTGACTCAATATTCATAATATTAGTGATTCATTCATTCACTCTTGACTGAAAATCTTTCATATATCACATATATTAAAAAACTCTGCTAATCATGCAGATATATTACCACAGTTGGGTGGTTAAATGTAGTTTCCCGTTTAAAAGCTCATCATGTTGCCTTGACTTGTTTTCTGAAAACAACCAAAGAGGGACATTTTCTTTTCATTCATTCATTCATTCATTCATTCATTCTCTAAGCCACTTAATCCTAATTAGGATCGTGAGGAGGCTGCTGGCCATCTCAGCCGACTTGGAGCAAGGGTGGGGTACACCCTGAAAACCTTGCCAGACCATCGCAGGGCAACACTCACACAATCATTCGCACTCACACCCGGGGCAATTTGTAACAGCCAATTAGTCTACTGTGCCTGTCTTTGGACAGTGGGAGGAAACCAGGGTACCTGGAGGAAACCCATACAAGCACCGGGAATACATTCAAACTCCCCACAGAAACACCCTGAGCCCGGGAATCAAACCCAGGACCTTCTTGCTGTGAGGCGGACGTGTTGACCACTGCGCCATCGTGCCTCGCAACTATTTCTTTTTTGCAAATCACTTTTTTTGCATGCTGTAGATTTAGCATATAATCCAGTTAACTTTTGCCTACTATTCACTGTATGCAGGGTTGTTATTCTATTGATTGATTTATTTATTTATTTTTGCATACTAATACTATGGAAGTTTGAGAATTTGGACGCAGGCCCAACCATATTTGGTTAGAGTTTTACAGAGTACAATACCGAACTCGCTAAACTCGCTATATAGTTACATGGATATTATAACCAGAACCCTGTTTGAACTAACATGAGCTAGCTATCTAATAAAACTAGCAAGCTACAGAAACCCCAGCAGGATTTAGCAAAGATATTTCACCAGTTAACGTTACCTTTCTTCTATATCATTGATAATGGAAGTGGTTTTTCACTGTAGCATAACAAACACAAGGAAGTTAATATAAGAACGCAACAGAAGATGAAACACGTTCTGATTTGTTGCGTTATTTGTAGAGAAGTGAGAATGAAACTTGCAAAATGATTACTCAACAGTGTTTCACCAGATGATGGGTTCCCTCTGATGTGAGTCATTTTCTTGATGACAGACAGCTTTTACTTTTACTCAGATGTAAACGTAAAGGAGATGGAAGCAATTTCAGCGATGATGGCTCAGGCGTAAAGAGATCGAGTGGGTGGAGGGGAGGGTTTCCACTAGCCGTGTAGGGGTAAAGTGGGGATTTGGCATACAGCTAATTTTAAATGTGCACATGGGGTTACCGGATATCATCTACTCTTTATATAGTCGTGTTCTGCTGAAACCAGCCAGCTGACAGAGTTTAACATCTCTTAAATGAAAGATCAAAATATTCGCTAATCATAACTGTAATCTAAAAGATGCTACAGATAACAGTGAAAACATGATTATGAAAATAAGTCAACATTCCAGATTTAAATAAGGGTGTGTGTGTGTGTGTGTGTGTGTGTGTGTGTGTGTGTGTGTGTGTGTGTGTGTGTTATCTAGCGTTAAATGTAAACATTGCTGGGCTGATTTATGCTCATGTCCATCCATCGATTCATTTTCTAAGCCGCTTAATCCTAATTAGGGTCACGGGGAGGCTGGAACCCATCTCAACCGACTCTAGGCAAGGGCAGGGTGCACCATGAACACCTCACCAGGCCATCCCAGGGCAAACACTCACACAACTATTCACATCTAGAGGCAATTTGGAACAGCCAATTAGCCTACTGTGCATGTTTTTGGACTGTGGGAGGAAACCGGAATACCCGGAGGAAACCCACGCAAGCACAGGAAGAACATACAAACTCCACACAGAAATGCCCCGAGCCCGGGAATCAAACCCATGACCTTCTTGCTGTGAGGTGACATGCTAACCACTGCGCCACCGTGCCGCCTACTCTCATATTCCACAACAAACACAAACACATAAGAACGCCAATGAATAAACAATCACAGATTAGTTCTAATGTCAACATCACACACTCACACACACACACACACACACACACACACACACACACACTACATAACTGTATTGACAATGATAAGTTAGTGTAAACCTGACTTCCATTTCCATATTTAGGCCACTATAGCAACAGTACAGGTCAAAATGCATAAACACTTACACACACACACACACACACACACACACACACACACACACACACACACACACACACTGACACAGTGTTCTGAACATGGTTCAGAGGTTGTTTCTTTGTGGAGTTTGCATGATCACCCCTTGCTTGTGTGGGTTTCCTCCACACTCACACCTACAGATAATCAAGTATATCTAGTTAGCCTAATGTGCATGTCTTTGGACTGTGGGAGGAAACCGAGTACCAGGAGGAAACCCAAGCAAGCACGTGAGAAGATACAAACTCCACACATGAAACGCCCTCACCAAGCCAGAGTCTCAGAACCAGGACCTTCGTCCTGTAAGGCGAGCGTGCTAAGAGGGTGATCACACTAGTGGTGCGACAGAAAAGTGTCTGATGCAAATAGATTTTTTTGTGAATTTTATTTTCTCATTAAGATGTTTTGCGACTCTACATGAAAGCAATTTTGCTGCTTAAGTACATATATCATGCAAAAGTCGCAAGAAGGTCGCACAACAATTTTTGTGACTGAATTGCGAATTTGTGATTGGTTTGTGGATGGAAAAAGCGAATCTGTTATAAATAATTTGTGCTTTGTTCTCAAACAATTCGCTTTTTCGTCGCTTTAATCTGGAACAAAATGTGAATAAAATACGAATGATGACAAAATATATGGAGTACGCTTTTTCCTGCGAAGGTAAAATAAATCATTTATAACTTTGCCACCTTCACACGGCATTTACAGATTATTTGACCAGAGTTTGAGACTACTCCGCGTCAGAGCCTCGTTTTGCGACATTCGTAGAAATTTCAAACGTGTCTGAAGTTTTTTGCGAGGAGTTCATGCGATGGAGCCAATGTCACGCGACAAATTTGAGATTGCCATTCGCGTCAGTTGCTTTTCTGATTCACCTCTAGTGTGATCACCCCTAAACACTACACTACAGTTCCGCCCATTACGTTTTCATGTTCTAAATTTCTTTGATGTTTTTCAAAAAGCTATAAAGAATAAAAAAATATTAGAAAAAAAATGTTCAAACTCTCCATTCATGCTCTAATGACCACACTGTGTTTCTTCCTCCGAATGTTCCGAAGGGCATTTATTTCTAGTCTGAGAGATCATTTCAGGATGCGATGAAATGAAAAACATAGCAACAGCTGTGTGCGAACACCCGAACCGAGAGGTCGTGAAGAGGTCAGCGCGAGAGACGGAGAGAGTAACGTGGAAAGAGAAAGGGCAGGGGGGAGACTGGTGTGTCCGGATCGGGTAATCGAATCTCATGGGTAAGAGTTCATATCCGAACCTCTCGGTGTTTGGGAGCAGGCCGTACACTGTTGTCTGGCTGCTCTGGCAACTGTAACTATGTACACAGATATGTTTACTCACTGCTTGTAATATTACAAACTTGAAAAGCCTGAGAAAACAGAGTGGCCACATTCCATAAGTGTTTTACTTACACTGGTGCATCAGGGTTCGAGATCACATGCAGCTGGATGTATTTAATATATTTTATTTCCGGTTATGATGATTAACAGAGGTTAATGCCCGATCTCTCTCTCTCTCTTTCCCCCAAAAATCAAATAAACAACCCCAAACAGATGCTTTCAAGAACTCGGATCTCGTCAGAAGTACTTTAGTTTTAATTAAAAGCGTGCATGACTTTCACCTGAAAAATATTTTATAGCCTAAATAGAGTCTAGACAGATTCCAGTGGGGTCAGAATCTCAGTGATCCGTCCAGCCTCGTCTCTCCTTACTGTTAAAGCAACTCCGACTCAGGCGGAGGAACTCGAGAGCTATTAATAGACCTGTGAAGTTTAATTACATATGGGTGAAATATAATTCTGAGCTATTGTCAGCTCTTTCCACACCTCTGTTGATCAGGTTTTTTTAAAGAACAGCGTAGGTTAAAGTGAAGGGAGCCCAACCCTGCTCCTTAAACCCTACCAACCCTGCAGACATTCGTCCCAACCCTGTTCCCACTAGAGTCACACAGAACACACTGTTCGGGGATCATGAAGACTCTGGGTAGAGCAAAACTAGGCAGTGGCTTCTGAGGATCTGAAATAGACATGCAGAGGAAAAATAGGGCTGTGGGGGGCATGAGGTTGGGTGGCATGTAAGACAAAGCCTGGTGGATGAAATGTGCTCCATGACGTAATTGGTGGAGTTGCTCTGGAGAACCACCTCACTGAGAGTTTGGTCTCGACTTTGTTGCTACATACCCAGGACCCAGGAGAATTTTTTATTTTATTTTATTTAATTTATTTATTTTCCCTCATTTTTCTCCCTAATTTAGTCGTATCCAATTCCCACCCATCAAGTATTGCCTTCCCTATCACACGACCACCACCAAGATATGTGAAAGCAAGCACACGCCCCCTCCGTGACATGCAATGCTGTCACCCGCCTCTTTTCAAACTGCTGCGCATGAGTATTTGGGGGCGGCCTAACACACTCGGAGGGAAAGCGCTATCGGCCTCCTCGTATGAATGAGCTCACATGATTGGCTGGTGATCGCTGTCGTGAGAGCTCGGCCAATTAGCTCCCATGGACTTCCGGTCACGGATGGCTGTGGCATCAATCTGGATTCGAATTTGCGATCTCCGGATGTTTTGGAGATTTAAGTCCTGAACTCATTCCTTCACCCGTCAGATGTTTAATTCTTTTAATATTCCAAGAAATCAGTCAATAATAAACATAATCCAGTATTGAAAAGTTGTGGTGTCTCATCCGTAGGAAATCCTCTTTCACAGATCCAGCTTTATAAATTCCACTGAAACACTAATTCCTTTATTTTGATTTCTTTTGTTTAGAGTGACCAAAAAAACGTAAGAAAAGTTCATTCATTCATTAATTTTCTGAACCGCTTATTCCTAATTAGGGTCGCGGGGAGGCTGGCGCCCATCTCAGCCGACTCTGGGCGAGGGCGGGGTACACCCTGGACAGCTCACCAGGCTCACACTCACACTCACACCTAGGGACGATTTGGAACAGCCAATCAGCCTACTGTGCATATTTTTGGATTGTAGGAGGAAACCAGAGTATCCGGAGGAAACCCACACAAGCACAGGGAGAACATGCAAACCCCACACAGGATTCTGTGAGGCGACGTCTAAACCACTGCACCACCGTGCCACAGGGATTATATTTATTTATTCATGTATTTTTACACAGTATATAAACATTTTTATGTTTCTGTGTGGAGTTCGCATGTTCTCCCTGTGCTTGCATGGGTTTCCCCTGGGTGCTCCAGTTTCCTCCCACAGTCCAAAGACATGCACATTAGTATAATTGGCTGTTCCAGTTTGCCCCTAAGTGGAAGTGTGTGTGTGTGTGTGTGTGTGTGTGTGTGTGTGTGTGTGTGTGTGTGTGTGTGTGTTTACCCTGCAGTAGTTTGGTGAGATGGTTAGGGTGTGCCCTGCCTTTCGCCCAGATTTTGGCTGAAACAGACTCTGGCCTTCCCGCGACCCTGGTGGGATAAAACAGTTTGGTAAATGAATGAATGAATAAGAAATGCATGTGGGTCATGGTGACCTTTATTCTCATTTAAGGGCTGAGAGGGAAAAAAATCCCATTTCCATTGTCTAAATTTCAAGACTTCATTCATTCATTCATTTTTTGATGCTTAATCCTAATTAGGGTCGCGGGGAGGCTGATGCCCATCTCAGCCAACTTTGGCGAGGGGGGGGTACACTCTGGACAGCTCGCCAGGCCATCGCAGGGCAGAAACACGCTGACGGCTGTGCAGCTCCTCTTTACGAACGACGGTTCTTTTACATTCCCCCCATTACAGACAGTGAGAGACACAGCCGGCCTTTGATAACCCAGTTAGCTGCACTGGGGGGACAGCAGTGAGAACCCGGTGATAGTGGGGCTTGAACCCCCGACCTTCAGATCAGTAATCCAGCTCCCCACCACCGGGCCACCACTACATTTTTTGATTTTTGCATTAAATATGAAATGGTTCTCATCAGCAATCTTGACGTTTTGCTCAAGAAACTGTAGGTTTATGACAGTAATTCAACTAATATCATAAAGACGAGGGCTGGAAAAGTTGTCATTTAAAGGCCAACTTTTTGCGAGAGAACTTATTACACTTTACCTTTTATCCCAAATAGTGACTTCAGGTTTCTTTTCAAACTACCTCACACGAAAGGTAAGATTACCAGAAGAGCCACATACAGTAATAGGAAACATACCCACTTAGCATTTCGGGTACGATTTGGATAAATGTAAAACATGCCTAATACAAAGCTTGCCCCAGATCTTGGAACAGGGCCACCCTCCTACATTAAAATGATCAGAAAAAGTGCAATACGGATCTTCAGGCCAGAATGAAAGAGCGACGCCTACGTCCAGACCAAGAGGAAACGTTGCAAACATGCACGTGTAGCCGCCAAAATATTTTCCAAGAGGGTCAACACGTTCTCACGTATGGAGCGGCTCGTTGTGGCTAACCTGATTTACTGTGCTTTCATGTTTTTGTTCTTTAATCTCTGTTTGATCTTCCGCCCCTTTCTTTCATTTTCTCTCACCTCCTGATCATTGGCCTCAATTACGAACATCAGACAGTACAGAAGGTCTGAGTCTGTAACCCTAGATCATCACTCCCACTCCTCATTGCGTTGAGATAGCCGAGTAGGATGTGTTACAGTCTCACACAACACAGCGTTTAAGAAGTCTGGTCTCTGGAGAGAGCAAAACCACGCTTTAAGTGGCTATTGGAGAAGATCAGACATACACATGCAAGGGGAAATGAGGGGCCTGGAGACTTGTGGTCAGCTGGGGGCAGGATGAAGGTGTGGCCTTTTATATGATGCCGTTGGTGGGTTTATGGGAACTAACTGTTCAGTCATTACGAACGCAACTGTCAGTGTTGGAATTACTGCAGACTTTAATCCCAACCAGGGATAAGAACGAGTTTTGGTCAAAATAAAAGAAAAGTTGATGGTGTTCTTTACGTTTAACAGCTTAATCTGCTTCTAGGAAGCCTAGGGTATAAATAAATGTTACCATATACAGTATATAACACTTATTCACTAAAAGCATGATGGGTATCGACGAATAGACCCTCAGGCTTTAGTAAAGCATAGTATATCTTAGTATAACATTTCATTGTAACAAAAGAAAAACAAGATTTTCATGGTTGGTTCTGACATTTTTCATCAATTCAAGCATAATATTGAACTTGCAAGGTGGATTTTTTAAAACATTTGATTGGTTAGCAATAGTAGACATTGTCCACCCTGCAAACCCAGAAGACGGTCTTCAAGAGTTTGCTTTTCTTATACTCACTTGTATGAACTGCATACTGAAACAATTATCCACCTCAGGATATCAACGTTCTGTTTCAACGACCACGGAGCGACATCCACCAAGCCTTCAGCTAGGAATTGTTATTTATGCCAAAAAGCAAACCAATCAGATATGTTTAGAATATAACATCAAATAACAATGTAGCATTTTTTTTAGCAACAAGTTGTGCAGGAAGTTATTTATTCTGGACAGGAAATTAGGCTTGCTGTTGGAATCACATGAGGAAAAAAAACTGTATTAACTGTATTTTCTAAACTCTCACTCGCTTCAACTCACTTTAACAGTCTAGCTGGGTATCTTATACCTGTAATGGGGATTGTAGTTCTAAATCATTTCAGTAAAAGAGTTTATATCACCAGCAGTGAAAAGTCATCTTCACAGTTTCTGAGTGGACGTTTAGGTTCATATATATGGGGCAACCATGGCCTAAGGGTTAGAGAAGCGGTTGTGGGACTTAAAGGCCGCTGGTTTGATTCCCAAGCTGCACCTTTGCCTTCTCCACCTTCATGGCTAAAGTGCCCTTGAGCAAGAGACCGAACCCCCAACTGCTCTCGTGTGTGGCAGCCCACTACTCCAAGTGTGTGCTCTCAGGTGAGCTCTCCCTCTGAATCAAGATTAGCACTGTGTAGTTAACGGAAATGAAAGAAACTGCTGTGTGCAAGTGTGAATGTGAGTGTGAATAGTTTGAGGTGTTTGCCCTGTGATGGACTGGCGAGATTCGCCCAAATTTGGCTGAGATAGGCTCCAGCCTTCCTGCGAACCCTAATAGGATAAAACGGCTCAGAAAAGGATGGAATTGTTTAAGATGAATATGATTAGAGAAATTATTTGAAATTGTTGTGAGTAGAAAGTTTTTGTGATTCGGTCTCTGTATGTGAAAAGGGAGCCGTTTAATGAAAGAAGCAACAAACAAAGATAAAACTTCAAAGACAAGAGATTCTTTTACAGATATCTTTATAAAAAACATTTTCCTTCATAGCATTTAACACTGTTCACCAAAATACTAGCGATTAACTTCAAATATACACGATCTATTTGTATAGATATATATATATAAACACAGTATATCTCTTTAAATCTTCCATTTGCCGCAGGACTGTAGCTGGTGTGGTCGGTACAAGGCTGGTATCTCTGAGTCTCTGAGCTTCAAGCCCTGTCAAACTCTTTTCGGTACACATGCGCTGCCGCCTTGCATTTCTCTTTTTTCACAGATCACATTGATTTCAGGTTCGGTCATAAGAATAATGTAAACGTGCGCAACCCCCCCCACACACACAAATCCCACCCCATCCCCTTCCCACAGTTCACGACACTGGACACAACTGAGATCATTAAAACATACATGAATACAGCGAAAATAGTGTCGCATATATGATTAAAGAATGACTCAAAGATTTGTGATGTTGTTAAACTGCGCCTCCTTTGACCAGCATTTGGAGGAACATGAAAAGACAGGAACACACATTTGATGACGGATGTAAAATAAAAATACGCAAGTCAGTGTTTGTGTTGTAAATATGATACTTGTATGAATACTTGTATGGAATAAAATTAAAAAACAAATCAAATGTTTTTAAACAAATCTTGATCTGTCAATCAACATCAGTAGGTGGGACTAGCTATTTTTGACGGCTTACATACAACCAGTAAGTCTAATGAACTCTAAGAACCTTGTTGATGGACGCTGACAGCTCACATTCCAGTTAAAGATGGTGTTTACTCTGTAAAATTAACAGCATGTTAGCGTAAATTTATTATACCAGACCAGGTAGATTAGCTAATGTTACCTAACTGACGTCTTACTTATTTAAATGTATTATATCTATTCACACTATTTCTCTAACAGGATAAGGGATAATGTGTGTCAGATCCTTTATGATTGACACATAAATTATTAGGATCTTTTTAAAGAAAACCGTCAGCTTTAATCGTTCATGAGTGCTCAACACATCAAACCCCGCCTTAATCGACTGAAGCACGCACTGACAACAGCAAAATACCTACGTGTCTTCTCCAGGTCCCTCAGAAATCACGCTCTGCCCCCATGTATCCCCGCCCACCCATCGGAGAGCAGGCCCCCTTCCATATATGGTAAAAAGGACTGGAAAAGTGCATCTTTTCATAAATATGGTTGATGCGGACATGTCAAATCGACAGTGTGGTTTGAATTTCTCGACCAACTTAATTTAAGCCACAAACATCATGATCCAGAAAATGAGCTCACAACCACAGAGAACATATCTGATCTGAACATGAGCTTGAGCTAATAAGCTATTTTCTGTTCCGTTGGTATATTTTGGCACTACTGTATTTGTAGATGTCCTGGTCGTGTCTCCTGTGACACACACAATGGCACTGAATCAACAGATCATCTGGTGTGTGATTATCGTCGATCGTTATCAAGATGGCACGATGTGACGACAGTATTTCACCGTGAAGAACAACCGCGTGCTTGGAAGTTTGACTAGTCGTATTCTTTCATGCGCTAATGTTAATAGCTAAACCCGCTCAGTGAGTTTGAATGACAGGTGAATGACATTACTGTGTAATAAAAACCACTAATAATACAGACGTATCTCATACGAGGTCCCTCACACACACACATCCACCAAACAACACAACGAAAGGTTTTCGATAGACAGCTGGGAATAAAATGAACAACCCAAACAGGAATCTGTAAATGGATCCAGCTGAAGGATTGTCTGAGTGGAGAGATCTTGAACTTCAGGACAGTTCCCATAATGCAGCAGGTGAAGAAACTTCCACGAACGAACGTTTCCATGAACTGATTTGAAGTGAGATACTTGCTGGAGGAAAACTACTGAGAGACAAACAGAACTCATCCCTGAGGTCACTGGTTCTGGTTCTGAGGTGACCTTCAGGCTAAAAGTGAACCGGTAGCCCAAAGAGATCATTATTCTTCCACTCACGAGAGCTCCTTCATCCAAAAAACAAACAAACAAACAAACAAACAAACAAAAAAACAACCCAGTGTGAGAGAGAGAGAGAGAGAGAGAGAGAGAGATGCTTGGTCTTCTTCATGAAGCCTGGGTCTCGCCTGGAGCCTCTCTCCAGGATCTGAAGCACCTTCAGGTGACTGGTGTCCCTCATGTCCTCAGCTTGAGGATGATGGTGGCCAAAATGAGGAAGAACGTGTTCCAGCCGAGAGTGACAGCGAAGCCGCGCCACACCATCATGCGTGACAGACCCCATCCTGAAGAACATAAGAGGAACATTTGCGTATGAGTTTGCTTTGATCTTCATGACAATTTTCTTTTATGTCTCGTCAAAAGATCCACGATATCTCACTCGACTCAGAAGTACAGAGTGACCCAAAAAAACCTCCCACATCTCAAAGGTACATGAAAAGGTTAAAGGTAATCAGAGGTAACGCAGTGGTTAGAACGGCACCTCACAGCAAGAAGGTTCTGGGTTCGATTCCCGGGCCCGGTGCGTTTCTGTGTGGAGTTTGCATGTTCTCTCTATGCATGTGTGGGTTTCCTCCGGGTACTCTGGTTTCCTCCCACAGTCCAAAAACATGCACAGTAGGCTAATAGGCTGCTCCCAACCGTCCACAGTCGCCATCATGGCGTGTTCGGGAGCCTCGAGGGCCTTTCAAACATGTTTCGGTATCCTGCGGAAACCAAACCATTCCAGTTCGGAAAACCATCCTGCAGTGGGAGCGCTTGTACACCCGAGGATATCGGAGCACTGAGGCGATCTGTTGTGCGGTCTCCGAGACATTCACCGAGTTTCATGTGGTAAATAATAATGTGATTATCTTTATTGAAATGTGGGAGGTTCTATCGGGTCACCCTGTAATTCCCATGTTGAAGCAGGTGGGAGGGAAAATGAAAGATGAATCACAGAGAGATCTTAAATCTCTCTCTCTCCCTTCTCCTAGATTTCCTCTTTTACACGAACCCCAACCGCGAGAAACGTCCCGACAGAAAGGCTTCAGTAGGGCTGAAGGGGTTTTAGTTGTGAGGGAGAAAGAAAAAGAGTGAGGACAGATACAGAGAGCGCGAAAGCAAAAACCTGAGGGTGATGAGTGACAGAGAAAGAGAGAAAGAGAGAGAAAACAATAAGAGAGGAAGACAGAAAAGTGAGTGATAAAGACAGAGATAACGTCTTTTGGAGAGAGTAGGAGAGAGAGAGAGTAGGAGAGAGAGAGAGTAGGAGAGAGAAAGAGAGAGAGAGGGAGAGAGAGAAGGAAAGAGTAGGAGAGAGGGGAAGAGAGAGAGAGAAAGAGAGAGAGAGGGAGAGAGAAAGAGAGAGAGAGGGAGAGCGAGAGAGAGAGAGAGAGAGAGAAGAAAAGAGTAAGAGAGAGGGAGAGAGAGAGAACGAGAGAAAGAGAGAGAGAGAAAGAGAGAGAGAGAGAAGAAAAGAGTAGGAGAGAGGGAGAGAGAGAGAGAGGGGGAGAGAGAGAGAGAGAGAGAGAGAGAGGGAGAGAGAGAGAGAGAGGAGAAGAGGGAGAGAGAGAGAAGGAAAG
>JAOUQZ010000002.1:23631144-23644115 GCA_028564935.1 Neosilurus hyrtlii
CTCTCTCTCTCTCTCTCTCTCTCTCTCTTTCTTTCTCTCTCTCTCTCTCCCTCTCTCTCTCTCTCTCTCTCTCTCTCTCTTTCTCTCTCTCCGGCCAGATGAGGAGTGAGAGGAGATGGGAAATCCTTCTTGACCTCCTGACCCTGTTTTCTGTCTGGCAGTGTTGGCTCTGGCATGGCTCTGGCACACCACTCAGCCCTGGCACTGACCCGATAGCTAATGGCGCCGGGCATCCCCACGGCAACCGGCCGGCGTGGCGCGGTGCTAATGAATGGCGCGTTACAGGCCATGACGGGGGCATCACGCAGACAGACAGGAGGAATCTGATGGACTTTATATCTCTCTTTACAGATTTCTGAAAGTGATTCTACAACAAGAAACACACAAAGAACTAAATAATAAATATAAATCACAGAGATTCATCTGCACATTCTGTGTGTGTGTGTGTGTGTGTGTGTGTGTGTGTGTGTGTGTGTGTGTGTGTGTGTGTGTGTGTGTGTGTGTGTTTATGGGGATGGACTCACGGCTGCGTTGTGCTGCTTCATGATTGCCTCTGGTTGGTCTTCGGCGAGCAGCCTCCCGTTCCTCATTAACCCCACCTAAGCATGATTACACCATCATTAACAACATCAACGACTGAAGTAGGATTTTAAACACGTCCACATTTCCGGGCGAAGGCAGGCCATCACAGGGCCAAAACTCCAGGTTTACTCTTTAAATCAGTGGTCACCACTGCTGTACCTGGAGCTCTACCAAATCTAACACCCCTTTTAGTTGATCAAGCATGTTAGAACCCACCAGGGAGTGTGAATTATGTGCTCTCATGTTTGTTCTGGCTCTTTCTCTTTTGTCCAGGTTACCTGAGTCTCCCGGCCCGGTTGATAATTACAGGCCCCGCCCTGATCATCCCCACCTGGTTCCCATCAGTGCTCCTGGATAAAAGCCCGGCGGCATCTTCTCCTGGTCCCCTGCCAGATCGTCTTGTGCGTTCTAATGAGCATTGAGCTACTTACAGCCACACCTCTACCCTGCCTTTCGTCTCAGTTCCCTCGTCTACCTTGTTGTGTCTGAGCACCTCAATAAACGGGATATTCCTCACCATACCCTGTTCTGTCTGTCCTGCATTTTGGGTCTATCACGTTCTTGGTACCGGGTCTAACAAAGCACTTCTTAAGTCAATGATTACATCACACTTTAAGATAAAAATATTAAATCAAATAAAATTTGTAATAAAATTTTAGGAATAGGTTAGAAATAGGTTTCTTCCAGGTACTCTGGTTTCCTCTACAACCCACATTAGGCTAACTGGCTGCTCTAAATCACCCGTAGGTAACAATGGTTGTGTGGGTGTTGACCCTCGCGATGGACTGGCGAGCTGTTCAGGGTGTATCCTTCCCTCACCCAGATTTGGCTGAGATAGGTTCCAGCCTCCCTGCGACCCTAATTAGGATTAAGCGGCTTAGAAGACAGTCCTGTACTGGACACATGGTTTACGTGTGTGTGTGTGTGTGTGTGTGTGTGTGTGTGTGTGTGTGTGTGTGTGTGTGTGTGTGTGTGTGTGTGTGTGTGAGTCGTCATCAGTAGACGTAATGAGCGTTTGTTGGTGCTGCTTTTAAGCGTCAACCTTTCAGCAATGCAAAGTTCAACAGGGTGTTTTTCCCTTTAAGGCACGTGAACTATTGTTTCAACTCAAAGCCTAATGATCGCAAAAATCATTCATCAGAAGTTGATGTCACTGTGTTACGACTAAAAGGGGAAAAAAAACAGTGCGGAGAAACGAGACAACACGGGTTTATGAAACATCTTGTGTAACAAAAACAAAATCATCACGATTATTTCTGTGGGAACTTCAGACGCCATGAGCTTCAACTTTACTTGAATGTCACGTGTTTTTGTGCTTAAAGCCAAAGTGTTTAAAGGGATTACAGTAACTAAGTGTAGTAACGGCAGAAGTCCATAAATCTGCGTTTGAAAGAAGGGATGAGGAAGAAAAGAAGAAAAAGAAAGTGGGGTGACTGGCCGCAGCTTTTGACTCGGACCAAGTCAGACTGAAACTATATCAATCCTAACAGTCAAATCCCCGTCTGCAGCGGCGTGGTGTGCTTTGCTTCTTAATCTGCACAAGACTTCTTCTGTCTGTTTCACTGCTGAAAATCGTCTTTAAAAATTACTTTCAGATTATTACGACATAAATATAACAGCCCTCATGCAGCAGCACGGTGCCGCGGTGGTTGGCACCTCCACCTCGCGGCAAGAAGGTTCTGGGTTCGATTCCCGGGCTCGGCGCGTTTGGCTGATTGGCTGTTTTTCCGAATCACTCCTACGTGTACGTGTGCGCCACCTTATTCTTATTCTTATTATTTAAACAGGGTGTTGGTACCAATTGAATGCTGAAATATTTCGTAGACACACATTCCACAGTCCTGAGCTCTGTTCATCACTGAAGAGTACAACACAATTTAATTCGGGTATAAACTATTGAGAAGTGTATTTATTTTGAGGAAGTTTTAAACTGAGAGACAAGACTGGAAAAGCTTCTGTACCAAGATAGGTGAAGAAAAAAAACATTTGCTAAACCACACCTATCATACATTTTGTACACAAGCATGTTGTTTAGCCTGAAGCATTAGGAGTAAGGAGAGCACACCCTCGTTAAATCATTAAGAACCAGATTTACTAATCAGGGTAAATTAATATGAGACAACAATTAAATAAGTGCAGGTGGGAGGGGCCAATTCAGTGGATGATTTATTGCAAATTAATGAGTATAGATGCAGATAGTTGACTTTAAAGACATCACAGTCTACCAAGATCAGTGTAAATAAGTGTAGATAACCTGTCTTGCCCTGCGATGGCCTGGCGAGCCGTACAGGGTGTACCCCGCCCTCGCCCAGAGTCGGCTGAGATGGGCGCCAGCCTCCCCGCGACCCTAATTAAGAATAAGCGGTTCAGAAAATGAATGAATGAATGAACCTGTCTTGGTATTTGATATTTAAGAGATGATGAACAGGAAGCCAGTCTTTATCATGAGATAAACCCAGAAGGACCAGTGGGAGGCCCTGGAATCATTTCGGGGTTCATTTTGTGATTCATGACCAGCGTGAATATTATCCGGTTTATTACACGACGGCTTCCTCCAGAAATCATTTAACACTAAAACCTAATTAAAATTGTATTTCACTCGTATTTCATTTCTCATATATTTTTTGTGTCGTATATTTTATATTTATATTTAGTTTTTTTATTCTATATATTTTCTTTATTTTCTATTTTTGCATTGTTATGTTTATATTGACCTTTAAATGAAAAAACTGTAGAATCCTTTAAATAGTTTTAGTTGTTGTTGTTTTTTTCTCTTGTTACTTTGATTTTTTTATTCCTTACATTCTGGACAGTCGTTCTAAACATTTCACTACATATTGTACTGTGTATAATTTGTATGTCACAAATAGAATTAGAATTTTGAATTGAAATGGATGGGGCAGTGGTTAGAGCTGCTGCGTCTCAGTAGGAAAGTCCTGTGGAGTTTTCACGTTCTCTCCACGCTTGTGTAGGTTTCCTCCGGGTCCTCCAGTTTCCTCCCAGTCGAAAAACACACACACTGGGTAAACTGGACGTTACGATTACACCGGGACGGCTCTGTGCTCACACTCACCTGTTTTAGACGTTACTCGACTGTCAGAGCAACCGGGTGTGTATCTTACCATGTTGGCTTGTCTGGCCTCCTCTATGTAGTGCGTAGTGATGATGACGGACACCTGTCCTCCTTTCACAATCTCCACCAGGTGCTGCCATATTCTGTAGGGATCAGACAAAAGCATTTCAGATTTTATTACATTCACTCATTTGGTGAACGGCATAATCCTACTGGGGTCGCGGGGAGGCTGGAGCCCATCTCAGCCCTCTTTGGGCGAAGGCGGGGTACCCCCTGAACCGCTAGCCAGTCCATCGCAGGGTCAACACACACAACTATTTACACTCACACTCACACCTAGGGGCAATTTGGAAAATTTGGCAAGTGTGTTAGCATGTTTAAGACTTGCAGACATGATCGCAGCACTCGCCGCATGCTACGACATGATTATAAACATTCAGAGTTGGCGAGAACATGACGAGGGCAGCATGAGGAAGTTCTGGTGTTTCAGGACCAGAGAGAGGATTAATGCAACGATTGTGAAAGCTTCTCCTGTGATTACACAGAAGTATGCAAAACGTGTGTGTGTGTGTGTGTGTGTGTCTACATGATCAAGCTAAAAATGTATTTAGCAGGAGAAAAAAGCAGAAGTGGTGTAAACTTCTCAGTATTGTTGATTTGGAGTGAGGTATAAGTGTCACATGCTCAGCGAGGGAGAGAATAGGGAAGCTGCAGGGAGAGAGAGAGCGAGCGAGAGAGAGAGACGGAGGAATAAAAAGAAGAAATGTGTACTTGGATCGTAGAACAGGATCCACTCCTACTGTGGGCTCGTCGAGGATGAGGAGGCGAGGGTTCTGAAGAAGAGCCGCACCGAGAGAAACGCGCCGTCGCTGACCCCCACTGCAAATAACCAAAATACAACCAGTTATTATTATATAACGATACGCTGTGAATGTAAATATGATGAGTCTGACTCCAGCGTGGCATTAAGACGAGACTCATGACCCGCCAAAACAATCCTAAACACGGTGATGATGGAAAAGTTTAAAGATGTAGAAGTTTGTTATCACTGCTGTTTGTGTCGGTAAGCTAAATGCTGAACACATCAGGGTGGGCCGGTGGGCCGGTGGGCCGTGGTGGCTCAGTGTTTAACGCCCTTCCGTAGTGATCCGTAGGTCAGAGGTTCAATCCCCAGTACCACCAACCTGCCACTGTTGGGCCCTTGAGTGAGGCCCTTAACCTTGAATTGCTCAGTTGTATAAGAATGATAAATGAAAGTTGCTCTGGATGAGGACATCTGCCAAATGCCAGAAATAAAAACAGGATTTTCACCAAAATCGGTACAGACACTTCTCTACCTGAGTCCCAAGGATGATTTGACTTTGGAATGTTAAAGTCAAAGGTCAAGGTCAGAGCAAGGCCAAAGTTTTAGGAGACAGAGTGCAGAAGATAGTAATGCTGTAACTGTGGAACCCTAACAGGACGGCACATGTTGACTTTCAAATGAGACAAATACCTGTGATCTTGAGTGACCTTGAAATGTGAAAATCAAGGTTACAGAATATTGAATGTTTCTAACTTTAAACTGAGTGCCGACTATGGAACTCTAATACAAATCCATATAAGGACTTTTAAATGACACAATTACCTGTGACCTTGAGTGACCCTAAAAGGTCAAACCTCAGCCATCTCAGAAATCCTTCAAACAAGAGCTTTTTATGAATTCGGTCTTGTCTCTGTTCTATAGAACAAATCAAATAACACGGTTAATTAAAACCAGCACCCATACAGGACCTGCTCGCCACAGTAGTGCTGCATGGCGGAGGTAACTTACACTCTGTGAATGCCCCTCGAAGTTCACATGTTTTCAGTGGCTATTCTCTAACATGGATAGTGTATTTAGAAACAAATCTCAAAATGTGCTTTATATGGGTTTAAATGAACAAATAGCAACTACAAGTATTCAAAATACCAACAAACCACCAATGATCATGAAGAACAAGGAACCATCAACTATCCACCAATTACTGACTATCAACCATCAACCAAATATCAACCATCAACCAATTATCAACCATCAACCAATTATAAACCAACTATCAACCATCAACCAATTATAAACCAACTATCAACCACCAATCAACTATCAACCAATTATCATCCAACTATCAACTAATTATAAACCAACTATTAACTATCAACCAACTATTAACCATCAACCAATTATCAACCAAAAATCACTGACCATACAATTATAAGCACAGATGCCATGTACCAAATCCTCCCCAAAATTATCAACCAGTTACTAAACAAAAACATCACCAATTATCACCTGATTAACAATCAAAAGATTCCCAACACAATTAACACTAAATATCCAAAACTTCAATAACAACACTGGATATTATTCTAAAACCCACTCCGTCCTGATTCCATCACCATCTCATATACTATCATGTTCTCCTATTTTCTCCTATTTTCTCATATACTATCATGTTCTCCTATTTTCTCATATACTATCATGTTCTCATATTTTCAGTATTTTCTTTTTCCTGTTTTATTTATTCTCACCTGTTGCTTGTTCGCTTCAGTAGCTTGGATTTCATCAGTGATTAAATAGTTGAAGTATTTTTGCCCTGTGCAATTTAGAGCTTTGAGTCTCAGCCTGCTTGACCTACTTCTGGAATATTTGCCCTGGAGAACTTTCTCTGCCTGCGTTTTCACCGCACGATTATCAGCACTGCCTTCATAAACGTTCCTATTATACACAAATCCAAACTGTTTCTAATATTCAGCATTTTGAAAATATTTTCATCATAAAATTTATTACTATTATTACATTTTTGGTTTTCCAGAAAAAACACGATTGAAACACTGACCCTGACGGAAGCACTTTAGACACTGAGTCACGTGGTTACATGCTTTGGGAGGCATCGCATGAAAACGGTGACAATATGTCTTTGTTCCTGGCATTTATTTCTGAATATGATCCATATACTCCATGTGGTTGGAAGGGATTTACACCAACAGTTTAATCTCACACTGCTGACTTATACACTCAGAAAAGATAAAAATCAGAAGTGGGATGTTATTAACCCTTCGGTAGTGCTGTAAATAGAGATAAAGTCCCTCCGATCATTAACCCTCAGGAGTCTGAGGCCTGCACGAGGCAAATGTGCCTCGTTTTTGCCCCCTCACGGATCCATGAAAAGATTTCATGAAATCTACGTTTACTTTCAAACTATATGTATTTGAAAAGTTGACCATTCAAGGTTTCTGGCAATATATTTTTTATGCGTCTACGACAAAAACTTACAGAATAATTAAAACGATTTCAGGAAAATTCTTCTTGGTTCCACCGGCGGAGCCCTCGACCCAAATGGGGTTAATGAACACACAGATTCTGAACACACACGGCTCAGTAGAAATCTAAACACACGTGAACACACCCTGTCTGGGTGCTGTGTTACTGCGACAGGTCTTGATGAACTGGATTAGGAATCTTAGTGTTAACATTGTGAGCTGGAAGAGGTTAAAGGTCACAGTCTTTATCTACATAACACGTTTAATAAAGAACACTGGAGCGCTGTTGAACTTTGACCTTCTAATCTCATTGGTGTAACATTTATGCAATAAAATCCCCAGTCAAGACTTCTGTTTAGCATCAAGGCTCATACTGACTGAGCACCAAGAAAAAAAAAGGCATTCATTCTTTCATTTGCTGAACCGCTTGATCCTACTAGGGTCATGAAGAGCCTGGAGCCTACCTCAGCCAACTCTGGGCAAAGGTGGGGTACACAAACTCCCCACAGAAACGCCCCTGCTGAGACCGAGACTTGAACCCAGGACCCAATGTACATATACTTTATATATTTCTTCATTTTCTAAGCGGCTTAACCCTAATTAGGGTCGCGGGGAGGCCGGCGCCCATCTCTGGGCGAGGGTGGGCTACACCCTGAACAGCTCACCAGACCATCGCAGGATCAAAACACACACTCAACCATTCACACTCACGCACACACCTGGGAGCAATCTGGAACAGCCAATTAGCCTACTGTGCATGTTCTGGGACTGTGGGAAGAAACCAGAGTATCTCGAGGAAACCCACGCAAGCAAGAACAAGGGAGAACATGCAAACTCCACACAGAAACGCCCCGAGCCTGGGAATTGATCCCAGCACCTTCTTGCTGCGAGGCGGACGCGCTAACCACAGCGCCGCCGTGCCGCCCCATGTACATATATTTATGACGAAAAATTGCCTTTATTATTATTATCATCTATTTGAGTTTTTCTATTATAAGATTTAACATTTATTCACTGAAGGCGAGGTGGACGTCGCTGACTGGTTCGTGAGATGGAACGCTGAGGTAAACAGGTGTGTTTTCAAACTTATTCCCAGGTTTAGTGAATATTACATGGAATCACAGGAATAATAAACTAAAACCAGATTCTTATGGTTTATTTTACATTTTCATTATGACGCTACCTGCTGTGACAAACTGTGACTGTCCATATAAGCATTATGCACTTGGAATAATGCTTTGTAATCCCCTGACAGCAGACCAATCAGACTGCGCTATTCCTGTGTCATATAAACACTACATGAGCATATAGATGCACATGATTGGCTAGTGTCTCTGTGACTGACAGTGCAGAGAGATACCCTGAGTCCCACCCACAAAGGTTTAACTCTTTTTTGTCTTGTAGTTAATAATGCATGTGATGCCGAGAACTAGCTTTTGGATGAAACTTGACAACATGACCATGTTAGAAAGAAAAAAAAACATAAATAAAATAAAAGTAAAAATCTGTCTTTTTAATGAAACATTCTCTGTAGATTTTGAGCCACTACAGCCTTTGGTGCGTTTGAGGAACTTTCACATTCAGATGAATGATTTTAGTGCTGCGGTCGTCTAAACATCTGTGACAAAACTTTGTGTGTATAAATAGCCCAGAGGCAGCCACGCATATCACTGTGCACTACGCACAACCAGAGCCTCTCTCATTAATAACGACTCATCAGGTTCAGGAAAGATGTGAAAAACGGTGTCCTGTCCCAGCTGAAGCGACACATCCTTCATGTGAAGTTCTAGATGATTTGTTACAGGGATTTCTAAACATGACTTCTGAGAAAAAAAATGAGGGCCAAAAAATGAACAAAGGGGCTTAGAGAAGTGAGTCATATACAGTGAGAGTGAAAGAGAAAGGACGGATCCATGGGAAAAACCAAAGAGGTGGATAATCATGTCACTTAGCGTTAATTCTGATGGAAAATAATCGACTTCAGACAAAAGACCCAGTTGTAGAACACAGCCTGCTTTCTTTCTGCAGCTCTTTATGTCTTTTCAGCTCTCTCAGTTTATTACTGCATGAATGTCGGCACCCTTTGACTCACAGTCCTTGTCTGAAATAAAACTCAAGTACAAATACATTCAAATATTTAGGAAAGCCATAGAGCTTAATAGAAAATATGCAGAATCTTTTGCTCTGGTTGTTTGTTTAAGTATCAGGTGTAACAGGATTGATTGGTTAGCAGTTTTACAGGTGGGTAGGTATGTTGGTTGATATATGAGTAGGTTGGTTGGTTGGTTGGTAGGTTAATTCATAGGTAGGAAGGTAGGTTGACTGTTAGGTAAGCAGGCTGGTTGGTTGGTAGGTAAGAAGAATGGTTTAGATAGGTAGGTAGGTTGATTCTTAGGTAAGCAGGCTGGTTGGATGGTGGGTAGATAGGGAGGTTCGGGAGGTATTTAGGCAGAACGGTTGGTGAGTAGGTAGGCTGGGTGATGGGTAGGTATACAGGTAAGTTGTTTCAGTTAATAGGTAGTTAAGTAGGTAAGGAGACTAGATATTTGGTTCACTAAACAGATATAAACAGAAATAGATAGTGGTATTGTGTTTCAGCTGTAGTATATAAGAGAATAGAATAGAATAGAATTACTATAAACACAATCAGAGAAATAACAGCGTTGTGCAAAACACTGCAAAGTTTCAGATTCACCTGTGGTTAATTCAGACATTCTTTAAATCAACGAAACACTTTTTTAAAAAAAATGAAATTGTTTCTGATTGAGTTTCAGAAACGAGAGAATAAAGTTATAGTTAAAGTTTAATTATATTAAATGTTAATCAGCTTCACTGGAACTACAACTGTGTTTATAGTGAACCCACTTCGGCACATTAGAGTGATCGGAAACGACTCTAAACTGACGAATCATCGCTCCCACCTGAGGTTTCTGACGAGGCTGTTCTTCTGCGGCAGGTTCAAAAATTCAATCAGGAACTTCATCCGCTCCCGAGTCTCTTTGGCTGAGAGGCCATGGATTCGGCCAAAGAACCAGAGCGTGTCACTGATGGTGAACTCGTTATACAGTGCTATGTCCTGCCATGGGGGGAGAGGAACGGTCACATAAACATTTATAACACACACACACACACACCCTAGGACTCGAACCCAGGACCTTCTGGCTGTGAGATGGGCGTGCTAACCGCCGCACCACCCCATGGAAAATACAGTCCGGTTTCTGTACATTAGAGCTGTCGTAACTCTGAAGGTGTGGTGGATGTTGCAAGAGATGGAACATCGAGGGGACTTTTAAATCCAGCAACATCCCCCAAACCTGTTTTAATTTATACTACACGGGAACATCAGCATGAAAAAGCACACCAAAATCAGATTTTTTATGTTTTTTTTTTTAAATGTAATCATGACAGATGAAGGTGAGTTTCCAGTGCAGGAGGGTGCAGAGCGTAGGCGGTGTGTAACGGTGACTCTTTTAGTTTTGGTGATACTAAGCAGAAACATAATAAAAAGTGAATAAAAACGAGACCCTTGTAGTTTAGATTTACATATTTTAACCGTGACACAGACTGGGCAGGCGAGCTGTGTGCTATGAGCCGAGGGAATACCTGCGGAGTTCATTTCATCACCCACTGCAGCTTAGACAACATACCACAGAGTCACATAAGAAAAGTGTTAATGTGTAAAAGTGCAAATGTGAGATCTTCAACACTAATTCAAAATAGAAAGAAATTCAAGAAAAAAACCTAAAAAACTAAATTCATGGTTTTCATTTTATAGCGTGATAACGGTGCCTGCTCGAGTGATCATGTGGTGTAAGCCAGGTGAGGCCAGGTGGGTCTAACGGGCTTTTTACACCCAAGTCTAGTATCTCATCACAGCCAGAGCTTATCCCGCTTCCTGTAGCGTGAAGTAATGGGATGCTAGTTCATTTCAGATAACAATCCCAGTATTTTTACTGGTACCCATTTATACTGCAGGGTGGTGGCACACTTGTGGTAAAGACTTTGCCCAGGGGTCTTAGTACAGTGAGGATTCAAACGCACAACGTCTCGATCATAAGCCCAGCACCCTAACCACTACAGCACCATGTGACAAACTGTGACGATCCGTCATCCGGATTCAAGCATTATCCACTCGGGATAATAATTTATAATCCTGAGACAGCCGACCAATAAGAATCATTCCCATGTAGTATGTACATTATCCTGAGTTCTACATGTCCTGCATTCATAAATGGTAGTTTACACTTATATCATTTTCTCCACAATTTGTAATCACATGAGCGACGAACAATAAAACAGCTCTATAAAAAACCCAACGCCTTAAGGAGAGACGTGTGTGTTTTGTGTAGCGATGGTCTCTACCTGGGGCATGTATCCCACCATCTTTCCTGGCACCTCATGTCCGGGGAACGCTGGAGGCTTCCCGAGAACGCTAATGTAACCTCGAGAGATCTTCAGAGTTCCCACAATGCACTTCAGGAGGGTGGTCTTCCCGCATCCACTCGGACCCAGCAAGCCGTAACTGATGAACATGAATATGAGTTAGCGTGAAGATCAAAGATAAATTACTATTATATTATAAAGCAAAGGTGAAAAGATCACAAATTTTTGTTTGTTTCCCTTTTTGGGAATAAAATATTCCTCAGAGTTTCGTTCTTCTGTGTTGATCTCCATTCACATGCGTTTTTATTGATTTTATTACATGCAGCCCCCCATGGTTTTGCCCCCCATCGGAATCTCGTCACTGATACGTAACGCATGTGTCCTTGTTCCTTTATCCTCATATCACCAGTTGGCTTTCCGAATTTTGTCTGGTCACATGTTTTCTTATCTCTGGTTATAGATTGTCCTTTATACCATCCGCCCACATTCTATTCATATTGTTAAAATTACCTGCTTCTCCTCTCACACCCTGTCAAACACACAACACACAGGTTTTCCATATTCACCCGGAGTGAGATAATCTGCCATTCTGGTATCCATAACACTTTATTCTACAATACTGTAATAACACTGTTATAATACACATTTACAAATAATTTTTTCTTTTCTAGTTAGTGGAAAGTATTCAATGACTTTTTTAAGAGAGAAAAATTATAAGGAACAAAACAAGAGAAAGTTTTTTTTATTATTAATAAAACCTTGTGTATGATACCACATAAATAACTGATGTTAGGCAGGCGGCGCAGTGGTCAGCACGTCTGCCTCACAGCAAGAAGGTCCTGGGTTCAATTCCCGGGCTCGGGGCGTTTCTGTGTGGAGTTTACATGTTCTTCCCGTGCTTGTGTGGGTTTTCTGAGGGTACTCCAGTTTCCTCCCACAGTCCAAGAACATGCACTGATTGGCTGTTCCAAATCGCCCCTAGGTGTGAGTGTGAGTGTGAATGGTTGTGTGTGTTCGCTCTGCGATGGTCTGGCGAGCTGTTCAGGGTGTACCCCGCCCTCGCCCAGTGTCGGCTGAGATGGGCTCCAGCCTCCCCGCGACCCTAATTAAGATTATGCGGATTAGAAAATGAATGAATGATGTAAAATAATTTCAATCATTTTTTCTCTCAGCAAATCTCAGTAATGAAACACATCAAAGATGGAACAGAAATAAGTGCATCAGTGAACAATTAATCTATTATTCAAAACAAAAAGTTTATACACTGTATATAAAATGTGTATTATTGTTACTTTATATGGCATGATGTGAATGATCTACTATGTTGGAATTAAAACATTATTCTGAGTGGATAATGCTAAAAACAGCAGACACTCACTGTATGTGACGGTCACTGGCCCTCAACTTACGACACGCCCAACATTTGATGATTTGAGGTTACGACGTTCGTGCCAGAAGTCATTAAGAATTATTGTTCTGACTTTTGATGTTTGTGTCGTATTTACGACGTTGTTTTTCATTTTATTATTTTATATTTTACATATTTGGGTCATTCTCTAAAACTGAGTCAAATTTATTTATTTCTCTCTCTCTCACACACACACACACACACACACACACACACACACACACACACACACACACACACACA
>JAOUQZ010000002.1:23650943-23667850 GCA_028564935.1 Neosilurus hyrtlii
TGACTGTTGGCCCTGCGATGGCCTGGCGAGCTGTCCAGGGTGTACCCCGCCCTCGCCCAGAGTCAGCTAAGATGGGCACCAGCCCCCCCGCGACCCTAATTAGGAATAAGCGGTTCAGAAAATGAATGATGATTATGATTTAAGAGGTATGTTATTAATGAAGGACACACACTAACATGCACTTTTTAAAAAATTGCTGCACGTGGTACCCTCTAGTGGCCATTTAGGCATTTAGGGAACTGGTGAGACTGAGAACTTCAAAAGGCTTATAAGCCTGGGCACTTGCAGTTATTATGGTACCATTTTCTAGGTAGTTCAACACTTACATGTTACTCATTTAATTTAATTCTATTTGTTTATTTTATGAACCCAAAACAAAATGCTCATTCTATAAACTTATTATAGTCTATATAACACATGAAAAAAATTAAAGATGCATTTATTCAACAAGAAGTACACTTAATCTGTTAAGAGTTAAAGTTAAGGGGTCCTAGAGTGGATTAAAACAAGACTGATGTTTTCATTCAAACAAATATTCCCGAATGTTCCCGCAAGGCAGCAGTGTCAGACCAAAGGAATGTCATAATTAATGCGCGGGCCTTCAACGAACATCTCCCTTCTATTATTATAGTTACCCAGGGATGCCAGAATTGTGATTTTGCACCAAACTGATGATAAATATGGAACAAGGTTGTATTTTGAGTCATTGTAAATATACCCCCCCAGCCCCACCCCCCTACTCAAGAAACTAAAACAATTTTAACAGTTTTAAAAATGTAGAGTTGAGTCTATATTTCTGATGAAACTCTAACCTCTTAACCTCAACCATAACCATAAATGCATTTTAATAAAACAATTCAGTTTTCTAGTAAATAATTAAAGAAATAATCCTGTATCAGTGGCTGTTGAACAGTTAAGTCTCTGTGTTGCTGATGAATAGGTCAGTGGGAAAAGCCACAACCAAGCTGCCACTATTGGGCCCTTAAGCAAGGCCCTAGTGTATCGTGTCTAACTCTGCGGCATGACCTCAATTTTAAGAAATACGCAATTTAGGTGTTTGGCTAAACAGTTACAGTGAACATGCTTTCTTACAGTTTTGATCTTCAAGAACATGAACGATGAAGTTATTGCTGTTGCTACTAATATAAACATGGAAAGATGTGAGCATAAAATGACTAGATATATTGTGTAACCTACTTAAACATTCATTCATTCATCCATTTTCTGAACCACTTAATCCTAATTAGGGTCGAGGGGAGGCTGGCGCCCATCTCAGCCGGCTCTGGGCGAGGGCAGAGTAAACCCTGGACAGCTCGCCAGGCCATCGCAGGGCAGAAACACGCTGATGGCTATGTAGCCTACTCTTGACAAAAATTAACAATGGTTCTTTTACATGCCTCTCACCACAGACAGTGAGAGACATGGCCAGCATTTGATAACCCAGTTAGCTGCACTGGGGGCTACTTAAACATGTCATATATTTTTTCCACATACAATACTACCTGCATCCCACTGGATCCAATAGCTCCATGAGTTCTGGCTGGAACTAAGTATCTCAGAAGCCCTGAAACCCACCATGTTGTTTTTCTTATCAGTCAACACTTTTCTTGTGAATGTAGTTTGCTGTCTCACCACACAGTGCCAGCCTCCAACGCTGAGGACACACTCAGTGCTCGATCTATGCTCCGGGTGAATACCGCTGCCGCCAGGCCATAATGGGTGCTGTTTGCCCTGTCAATCACTTCTTCCTGAGTCTTAAACTTGAAAATGCACTGAACTGGCCCAAAGATCTACATCGTAAACAACAACTGTTATTAATAAACAATATTTTACTTTACTATAGGATAAGCAGTTACAAAGTTCTGTTATTGAAACACTGGTCCTTCCAAACTAATGACAAAATAAGTTAACTTTTATGTAAAATGTTATCATTAAATGCTATATTGTTTATTAAAAATAATGTTTTATCTTGTACTTAAAGTTGTACTTCAATTTTGTGATACTGCATATTTCTAAAGGACCAAAATTCAGACACCAAACATGTTCTGGCTGTTCAACCCTCCCTTCATGGCAACACACTTTAAACTACTTAAACTTGTAGTTTTACAAAAAGAAAAAAGAATGAATAGATAAATGAATAAAACACAGAGATGAATAGCTGGTGTAAATAAGCTCACCTTGGAAGCTGAATACTTAGAATTCTGTGCATTAGGTACAGGTAAGCCAACTTACTGTTGTATCCTTCTCGTGTTTGTATACTCTGACCAGTAGATGGAGACAGATCTAATGCTTCTTCTACACCAATCAGCTATAACAATAAAACCAGCGAACTGATCTGTAGTCTGCAACCCCATACACAGCAAGCTGCAATGCACTATGTGTTCTGACGCCTTTCTCTCATAGCCAGCATGAAGCGTTTCAGCAGTTTGTGCTACAGAAGCTCTTGTGTGATCAAACTAGATATCCTAGCCTTTATTACCCACACACATCAGTGAGTCTTGGGCCCCCAAGACACTTTTGTCAGTTCCCTGGTTATCTCTCCTTGGACCACCTTTGGTAGGTACTTACCACTGCACATCAGGAACACCCACAAAACCTGTGGTTTTGAAGATGAATAGACCCAAACATTTAACCATCAAAATCTGCCCCCTTTCAAAAGCCAATCAGATCTTTACACTTGCCATTATACCTGCTTCTAACACATCGACTTCAAAACTGACTCTTCACTTTCTGCCTTAAGCAGCATCCACATAGGAAGCGACAAGCAACCATGCACAGTCAGTGAACGCCAACGAAAAAAGCCATGAGAGGCGATATTTTCCCAAGTGATGCTTAGTGTGTGGGTGTGGGGTTTAACCGAGCTGAACTTTCACGGGACGTGATTCAAGCGATTAAAAATCAGAGCTCAAGGATGGCGTTAATTGACAGATGCCACCAAACATTATGTTTTCCCAAAGCGTTTCTGATTCACTTCCACAGACCATGCAAAACAGATGATTTCGCGTGCACTTCAGCAGCAAAGTGATTCATGTATCATTTTTTGCTTACTGTGTGGACGCAGCTTGATACATCCCATGCCATGGCAGGTGCCACTATATGAGATAATCAGTGTATTCACTTCACCTGTCAGTGGTCATAAAGTTTCTAATGTTATGGCTCATCAGAGTAGTTCTCAACATTCAATAATTAATTTACTAATTTATTTATGATACTTCTGACCCATTAGGGTCATTGGTGAGCTGGATCAAATCCCAGTTGATACTGGGCAAGAGAAAGAGTACACCCAGGACAGGTCGCCAGTCTATTGTGGCAATAACAATAAGAGACAGACGGTCTTTCATGCTCAAATTCACTTAAATCCAGAAATTTTTGGATCCAGAGAAAAACCCACGTGGGCAGGAGGAGAAACCCTGAACAGAACCAATAACCTGCTTGCTGTGAGATGACAATGCTACCTACTGCACCATTGTGCCACCCCTCGTTTTTAACACTGATATCTTGCAATAATTGCAAAAATTGCAATTAAAACGTTTCCTAAAGCAATTGAGTTACATATCAGACTATATAAACAGTAAGCCTGTGGATATCAGAAGATAATGCATAGCAGTTTTACCTCCTCCTTTGCCAGGCGCATGCAGTCTTTGACATCTGAGAAGATGGTGGGCTGGATGTACAGAGCATTTTCCTTCATTACGTTCCCTCCACACTCCAACTTTGCTCCTTCACTCTTCCCGCTTTCCACTAGCTCCATGATATTGTCAAGTTGCTGCTGGCTAATCTATACACAGTACTAAAATCAGAGCTCTAACAAACAATTTGGACATTCGGACAATGGTGTGACACTGGAATAAGAGGTTATCATACTGTATATTTGTAGCATACTGACAGGACGAGGTGATGAGATATCATACCTGAGGGCCGTGTGTCGTGCGGGGGTCCATGGGGTCACCAGCTACAATTTTCTTAGCGCTTTCAACGCTCAGTCTTACAAACTCATCATACACACACTCTTCCACAAACACCCGCGAGGCAGCGGTGCAGCATTGACCCTGGTTGTAGAACGCACCATTTTGAGCTTCCTGAACTGCTAACTGGACTGCACACACACACACACACACACACACACACACACACGGAGGCATTGAGGGTTAAAAAGAGGTTAATGATTTCAAACACACACACACACGCACACACACACACACACACGGAGGCATTGAGGGTTAAAAAGCGGTTAATGCTTTCAAACACAAACACACACACACACACACACACATGGAGGCATTGAGAGGTAAAAAGAGGTTAATGCTTTCAAACACACACACACACACACACACACACTTCTCATAGACCCATAGGTCTGAGTCACGTCAGGGATGAAATGAAATGTGAAATTTGTCCCTGCTGTAGGTTTGAAAAAAGTCTTCAGATTAAAGCAGGGGTTGGTAATCTGGAAAGCTAGTAAAAATTTGAAACTAGCACCTCTCTTCGTGGCTATAGCTAAACCCTGCCCTGCCCTCGGAGGTCCTCCCAAAGCCACGCCCCCTCCACATGCATGAGCTCCGCCCTGCCTGCCAATTCATGCATGCTAAGGTGACACACAAGCAGGAAGACGCGGGAGCATTTGATTGGATATTTCCCAGCAGTCTGTGTGGCAGTGATTGGTTTTACAGGATTACAGCAGCCACAGATGAGAGATTTTTTAGATCTTATAATTTACTGATTAAATAATTAAAGCTAAAGACCTTTTCAACCAGTACAAGAGTTTGTGTAGACAACTAAAAATTTACCAACCCCTGCTTTAAACTTCCACCTACACATGGAGGTAGAGGAAAGTATTTATCAGTGTGCAACACACCCAATTATTTATTTATTTATTAATGAAGGCGGCAGGGTGGCACATCATGTCTTCCTCAAAACAAGAAGGTTCTGGGTTTGATTCCTGGACTCAGTGTGTTTCTGTGTGGAATTTGCATGTTCTCCCTGTGCTTGCATGGGTTTCCTCCGGGTACTCCGGTTTCCTCCAACAGTCCAAAACCATGCACATTAGGTTGATTGGCTGTTTTAAATTGCCCCTAGGTGTGAGAGTGAGTGTGAACGGTTGTTTGTGTGTTGGCCCTGCGATGGCCTGGTGACCTGCTCAGGGTGTACCCCGCCCTCACCCAGAATCGGCTGAGATGGGCGCCAGCCTCCCCGTGACCCTAATTAGAATTAAGCGGCTTAAAGAATAAATAAATGAATGAATGGATGAATAGATGGATGGATGGATGGATGGATAGATGGATGTTTATCACTGCAAAAACAAATGAATTTTTCTACGTCTGTTTAAAGATCTCTCACTAATTAAACGGTTTCAGCTTTTTGTTCATCGTTTAACTGCACAATCTTGAATCTTCATCAAGATGAATAAAGAAGAGCAGACAGAAGTGTGTTATCACGAAAAAAAAAAGATTTTAACAGAACAGGAAAGACAATGAAAACAGGAGAGAACAGAAGAAAGTGAGGAAATATAATGCGCATTATAAACCTTTTTATTTAACTTATTCTTTTTTACAAGGGTTTTCTTAAGCACAGAGTTTTTCATGAATAATTCTATTTCAAACCTGAGAAATGAAGAGTCCAAAATCAAAAATGTACCAGAAATAAAATCACAGTTTATCATCTTTTAACAGGAAGATTGATTGATGAGGAGGAGACGAAGGAAATGAGGCCGGAAGGCAGAAGAGAACAGAGACATAAAGTACTGAAAAAAAATTAAAGACATAAACAGACATCTATCTATTTAAATCCTAATGGTGTTAAATAATAAAACAAGGATATATTTAATATAGACCACACGAGAACGGCACAGTATAACTGGTTCACTATCTGGAGGTTAATAGATTCTCATTCCTGATTGGTGGAAAGCCATCAAATATCTCTGGGTATTTTTCTTCGAGCTGATTTATCCGCCACTGACATCAGATAAGCGCCATAAAGTCAATATGTATTGAGTGAATGACAAAACAGTGACATCGTTCAGCACGTCCACCTCACAGCAAGCTGGTCCCGGGTTCGATTCCTGGGCTCGGTGGGGGCGTTTCTGGGGTGTGGAGTTGCACGTTCTCCCCGTGCTTGTGTGGGTTTCCTCCGGGTACTCCGGTTTCCTCCAACAGTCCAGAAACATGCACAGCAGGCTAACTGGCGGTTCCAAATCACCCCTAGGTGTGAGCGTAAGTGTGAACGCTTGTACGTGCGATGACCTGGTGAGCTATCCAGGGTGTACCCCGTCCTCGCCCAGAGTTATTTTCCTCGCCTAATTAGGATTAAGCAGCTTAGAAAATGATGAATGATAAAACAATTATAGAATTTGGCTTTTGTATGACATCTCAGAGGGTGACATCCACCTCACCTGCCCTTGATCTGAATAATTCTTCATATCCTCTTTCACCTCATTCAATAATCGCTTATTAACCTGAGTGGATAACGCCAGAGTCAAAATAAAGGACAAAAACTCCCTGCTTATCAAGGTCACTTAGAGTCGGCGTGATTACTGCCAGGCAATTAAAATGGAAAAATAAACAAGAGAAATCTAACTGTAGCTTTCTTGTGTTTCCACGTTAACACTATTAAAACCTTGAGTTTAAAAACATGCTGTTACCGAGCAGTTCTCTCACGTTTCCGTGTAGTATATACTAAAACTTAAAACATGAATTTAAATAACCGGGGACACCTTTAGAGACATTTCACGTTGTTTGTTAGTTCTAGAACAGCGGTAATTTGCTCTGCTCAGCAAAAGTGTGAGTTTTTTTCCTGCCTTTTTATTCCAGAATTATCCTGAGTTTGAGAAATGAATAATGCTGATTATCCTGAAATAGTGAACCAATCAGACTGCGGTGTTCCTGCGTAGTATATATTAATGTTTTATGTATCATACGAGGACAGAACAGCAAAAACATCGGCTGACATTTTACAAAAACTTTTAAAATATGGAATAATAATCCTATATCCAGTCCATACCCTTAATCTGCATTAATACACTTAGCAAGCCGAGTCGCTGATCAAACATTACCACCTCATATTATATAACTGCTTTCCAAGCAACCAGGACATCAGTGCTTCAGCTGCCTGCTGGGTAGTGGAATAGATTTAAGATTTGTCCACCCCGACTTCATTAATCTCAGGTAGATACCAAGCCAATGGAATTGTTTGCGTTTTTAAGAAAACTGAACTTAAATTTCTAAGGACACTCGATATTAAGGGCACGTCTGCTTTAAAAAATAAATAAATAAAAAATCAGGCTGCCCTCCATGTGCTGCAAATGGCACCCGTACCACAAGTAAACACTGACTTTCGGGAGAAGAAACCAAGAATGGGACCAGCTCAGCTTTTATTTCCCAGCATTGATGAAGATGATGAAGATGAGAAGTGAACTATTGGTGGAAATAGAACTGAGTTTCAGATGTGCACATGGATGACTCGTCCCAAAGTCAGGCTTTACTGAATTATACACATTTTATTCTGACATTTTAGCTTCATTATTATTATTATTATAATTATTACTGTTATCCCAATGCTGACTGATAGTTTGGTACATTTTTTGTTTAGCACCTGCTCAGTGAAATGTTTTTTGCTTGCACCAAACCTGATGGACGTTCGGTACCGCCTGAGGCTCGGTAGTGTACGACTTTAATTCTTTGGTCAAAAATATTGCATGTTGACCAAATGAGGTAGTGCAATATCAGGGTGCAGCATAACAACAAGAGTAAGTACAGCAAAGACAGAAAGGCAGAAGACAGAAGGCCTGTTACGTGTCCTCTGTGCAGAACGGAGGAATATGGCACCTTGACTTAAGGCAGTCCAGTTTATTTACTAGAGCCAGGAGGAAACAACTGGAAGAGATGAAAGGAAAGAAACCGGCAGGAGTCTGAAAGTCAGTTGCGTGAGAAGACGACTATCTGCATCCCGTCACCAAGAAACGGTGCGGCAGGACGGAGAAGACAGAATACAGGCGACGATAACGGAAGAGGAAGGAGAAACAGCAGGAAGGAGTAAGGTGTATCAGGAGTAAGATTTCTGGCGAGAGTGACGGGTGGTTTTGCGTTGCATTACAGAGAAAGAAGCTCGGCGCTGAGACGTACCGTCATCTTCGAATCTAAGCGAGGACACCACCTGCTGGACACACACACACACACACACACACACACACACACACACACACACACACACACATTTTATGTGATTTATAGTTTAATCATCAATGTAAATGAAGTAAAGAAAAATACAGAAGCTGAACATTATATCTTGCGTGCTCCAGGTGTCTGGGAGTGTCAACGCTACAGTAATGTGAATATTCCCTCTTTACAGCCGTGCTGAGCAGAAAAGGGTCTCAGAGCCACACATGAGGTAAACAAGGTGCATAATCTTCTCCCTGATTTAGTTCCACCCATTTCCCACCCACTGAAGTTTTCCCACCCACTCATCCCATATCTAACAATCAGCAGGCGAAGAACAAACATGTTTCCGAGTCATGTGATGCTAGATGACGGAATTTTGAAACTGCAGCTCATACAATTTCAGAGTGGCGTAGGACCCTCGGAGGGACGTGCTATCCGCCCGGGTTTGTATGCGTGAGCACGCAGATGTCCTTGAATGGTTCCGAACCAATAAAACATCCCTCCTTCCCTGAAAGCATGACCAGTTAGCAGTCTTCCGGTCCAAGGATCGCTGTGGAATCACCTGGGATTCGAACCTGCAATCTCTAGCTGAAGTCTGATTAAACGACACTGTGGTATGACTCCTCCCTTCATACCTGAGAACAGAGAACGAGTCGTCCCTGACCAGGTGAAGATGCCGGAAGGATGGAGGAAGGTTTCACAGGCTCTTTGGTTGGTTCAAGCAGTCCCTAAAAAAAGAAAAAGAAAAATGACAGGTGTGTGTTTGAACCATTTAATAACTATAATAATCCATACAGTACCCCACAACGTACATATTGTAATTCCTGCTATGATGTTAATGTAATCCTCTTAAATTAGTGCTACACTCTCGTACACGTGGATGATCTTACCGCTCACTCACTGAAGATCAGAAAACATTTCACAACAGAGACGTTACTAAACCCGAGTCTAAAACAAACCATCCACGTTGTGTTGACTACTAATAAACCGGCAGTTAAGCTTAGCGGAAGTACTGTAGAATTTTTAATACTTGTAATTAGATTATTCATTGATTGGTGCATTCGGATCATCGCACAAACTCCGAATCCAGAACAAGCAGGACCAAATGGTAAAAATAAAGAAATGAAGGAGTAAAGAGCTCCATTTTGGCAGAATTATTTAAGAATGAGTTTTGGATTTGACTCACCAGTCCAGCAGCAAACATCGGTACGATAACGGGCTTCTTACTCTGACCAGTAAACAACTGTAAAATACATCGATATACATAAATAAACTGTAAAAAAATACTTAAACTGCAAAATTACTCAACAAGAGACATCACAACTAAAATAATAATAATAATAATAATAATAATAATAATAAAGACTTGATCTTTCATTAAAAAGTGAAAAATAATCTCTTCTTATTGGTTCTAAATTGTTGGGACGTCAGTTTCAACATAAACAACGAACACTGTTAATGAATATATAAGACGGAGAGACTGGAATAAGATGAAGACGATGTAAAGAAATATTCAGAGCAAATTTCACAGCAAGCTTTCACTTGTTTTCCAAATGGATTCGTCTTATTTTAAATTAACATTTATTATTTAAAAAATATCTATATTTTGGCAGTACAATGAATGTGAATTTAATTTTGTATGGTTAATATGTCTAACCCCTGATTGGCTGTTAAACATCACGATACTGATTGGCTGTTTGTTCTCTGGCAGGAAATACGGCTAGATCTATTTATTATCGCTAACGTTAACGCTAGCTGGTCGTTTATTTACAGAGTCCCATGGAAACAGTGGAGACCGACATTACATTATTAGAGTCATTAGAGACTATTAACAGTAAAAGTGAATTCATCTTAAGTTTTAGGTTTTTTTGGTTCGTTACATAACAGTGAGAGTGGAAGGTGTGGCACGCACTAAAATTCGGCAGGTCCATGTGAATGCGCCCCCCCGTTACAGCATATACAATAATCACGTACACTGAGGCCAGCGCACACAGTGTAAAGAACGTTTACTGGCGTGATATAGATCATCGGGGGCGCTCGGCAAAAATCAAGAAAAGCCGAAAAGTCGAGAAAAATGTGGGAATAAACAGATAAGACTGATGGAGCAGCCAATTTTCAAAATGAAAATATCATCTTCTTCTTCGTCCGCTTGGTCCGGGGTCGGGTCGTGGGGCAGCAGTCTAAGCAGTGAGGTCCAGACGTCCCTCTCCCCAGCCACTTCCTCCAGCTCTTCCGGGGGGACGCCGAGGCGTTCTCAGACCAGCCGAGAGACGTAGTCCCTCCAGCGTGTTCTGGGTCGACCTCAGGGTCTCCTCCCGGTTGGTTATGCCCGAAACACCACACCAGGGAGGCGTTCGGGAGGCGTTCTAATCAGATTCCCGAGTCACCTCAACTGGCTCCTCTCAACACGGAGGAGCAGCGGTTCTACTCCGAGCTCCTCCCGGACGGCCGAGCTTCTCACCTTCTCTCTGATGGAAATTCCTGCCTCCCTACCAAGGAAGCTCATTTCAGCCGAATGTATCGGCGACTTTGTTCTTTCTGTCACTACCCAAAGCTCGTGACCATAGCTGAGGGTACGATCGTACATCCACTCATAAATTGAGAGCTTTAGCTGCACTGATCCGCCTCTCAATCGATAATATCAAAATATTTGTTAATAAATTAAACAAATCAAAAACATTTGTGATCAGTAAAGAGATCAACTTTTCGTTTACATTTCATTTGAATATTTAGAATTTATATCAGACAATTTCTTTTGTTTTGTTAGACGTACGATACGAGACCCCTCAAATTATATATTCATAAAGAATCTTCGATATTTGAGATTTGAAAGTTTGTTCTACGTACAATGTTATAGATTCCCAGGCAGTCCAGCAGAATCCTGTTGCTGTGCGACCCGACCCATTGCACCTTTAGGCCGTGGGCGCTGTGGATATCCAGCAGGCGGCGCCACATGCCTACAGATTCCCTGGGAGAAACGGGTTCAGAAAAAGGAATTATTACCAATATTATAATATCAGAACCGATCTAATTCTGAACATGCAGCCATGAAATGGGAAATATACCATATACACTGTAAACACTTAATGTTTAAAAATAATATATAAAAATAATTGATTATCATATAAATATTTCTCATAAAGAAATTAAACTTACTGCCAACATTTCCATCCATTTCACTAAATAAATTTGGAATTAGAACTTTTACAATCTATCAGAACGCATAAAAGTCTTTTTTTTTTTTTTGGTATGTCACCTGATCTCCGCACTGTCCCGGGGCTCCAGCAGGGTCTGGAGGGTCGGCACATCAGCGTCTTCAGCAGCCATCTCTGAAGGGAAAGTGCTTTCAAAAAGGTGCTGCAGTTTCTGACTCAACCCAAACTGACGAGAACGAGAAGCACCGAAATTGCCAAGAGAGGAAGAAAGAAAAAAAAAAAGATAGTTGAATAAGAATGTTGTTAAATATATTTTATCTAAAATGAGTTTCTTTCAATTTTAGTGTTTATCAGGCCTGGGAATCACACAAGCTCTTTAATTGCTGCCAGGTTTGAGTTTCTGGTGGGAAAAAAATTACACTTTTACTATTCAAGACCAGAAAATTCCAATTAAATTTTTTGTTTTAGAATTTATGGGGGATCAACACTATTCTTTACTATACTTTATATTATTATTATTATTATTATTATGAGAATTTGGGTCACACTTGCCTTAAAAAAACCTCACCTCATCGAAAGCATCACCAAAATCTGACCTCAAGTGTTTTTGTATTAATAAAAATAATAAAAATGATAATATTAATAATAAAAAAATCTCACCCAAAACTTGCTTCTATGTAATAAATACGTTTGTAGTGAAAATACAATAAGAATTTTTTTGCATTATGATTTGTCTACAACATTACTTACCTTCATGAGTCAATAAAATTAGTTTTAAAGGGTTATAAGATAATTATAATAACCTTCATCTTAAAGATTCAAAAGCATAAAAAAATCCCAGATTTCCCCAACATACCGACATGTCAGTCTGGAGGCTCTCACTAGAGGGTGCTGTTGCAGTACTATTTTTCTGTTCCTCATCAAACGCTGCCCAGGATTCCTGCTGCATCTCACAGGCCTCATGCTGCCCAAACTCCGCCCAACTTTCACCTGGAGTGTTTGCGAGGCCTCCGAACGGAGCTGAACTAAAATCCGCGAAGCTATCACTTGGAGGGAGTTCTGAACACGTCATTACTTGATTCTTACTGTCGTCGTCGTCGTCATCCTCGTCATTCTTATCTTTTTCAGCCATCTCCTCTTCCTCCTTCAAGTCCTTCAGGGTGTCCATATCTGAGAACTCATCGGTTGAGGAGCAATCTGACAGCGCAGTCACAAAGTCGGCAAACCCCTCCTGACTCACGGATTCAGTCTGGCTGACGTCTGGGAAACCCTGAGTGGCATCTCTGAACTCTCCGAAGTCCTCATCTGATTCTGCTGAAGATCCACCTGCAATTCTCTTAACCTCCCTAATAACCAGATCTGCCTCCACATCCTGGACTGCCTCCGCTGTTGGGTCGCCAACAGGTAAACGTTCTTCCTCCAAACCTTCTTCCAGTTCTTCTCTACCAGGAACCAGATGAGATCCTTTATCCACAGGGTTTACTGGAGTCTCTTCACGGTCCTCAACCTTTTCCTCAAACTGTTCACCAGACGTTGCTATGATCTCCATCACTGGCACCAATGATGACTCAGCAGCATCTCTGATATCTTCAGAGCCACATATAACCTGCATTTCATAAGAGGAAGCACCAGAAGGCAGACAAACACATGAGACATCATCGTCTGCTATGGCCTCCTTTTCCATTTTTTTCTTGTTGCTTTGCTCTTCACCGTCCAGACTAGAAACACCTTCCTGTGATTCAGTCACCCGATGACCTGCCAGAGTGTCCAAAACCTCAGACACCCATTTCAGGGAGATGTCATCCTCCAATAACTCACCAGAATCAATTCCCTCTGGATTAGACGCTCTGTCAGTCTCTGTGCTGGAATCCTCCGCTCGAGAAGCTAGCACGCACTCTGTGCTTCTCGCGCTAGTCACTGTAGGCCTCTCTGGCTCTTCATGAGTGCAAACTGTGGTGGGTCCATTAGTAAGGCAGTGTCCCACTTGATCTGTTTTTGGGCCATCACTGTGCTCATCTTTGATACCCGGTTTGGAATCCTGACCCTCTGAGGTCCTTTCCTTCCCAGTAATAGAGACCACAGCGGGCTCCTCTTGGGAGTCGGAGAATAAAGGGCCATTATGGAGAACTTTCAGCACCTCCAATTTATCATTCTCTTGGTCCAGAGTGACATCAGTCTCACCATCCAATGACTCCAGCACTTCCTGGTCTTTTGTTATTTTGTCTGTCTCTTCAAATGCCAACTCTTTCTCTGGCAGGCTGACACTCTGTGTAGACGTGCTGTACAGGTCGGGACGCGAGACATCCGTCTCGTACGACCGATCGAATGCGGTGGGCGCGTCGTATTCTGAGAAGCTGAAACTGGATGACACCCCAGAGCAGTAACCTCCGAACTCACCAAAGTCGTCTTCATCTTCCTCCTCTCCGTCCTCATCCAGTGGAGGGGGGGAGGAGGAGTACATGCGGACGACGTCAGGCTCCATGATCCTCTAGTGCCACCTAGAGGACACATATACCTAAAAAACAATAATAACTAATAAATAAATAAATAAAGGAAAGCCAAACAAACCGATTCTGAGCCTGAACTGATGAGACCACTTTCCTGTTAAAATTTATACTTGAATGGCATCAAAAGATGGGAAACAACCGGAAACAATTACATCTGGGATTTACATTTCATTCCAAACCCCAGAAACACACTTGCCAAATTTCACTGATGCTTTAAGACATTCTAACCTGCAGTGACATTTTCAGGGTGTGTTGGCTTCCAGCCGTTCTGCTCCGTTCAGATCTTACAGCAAGTTGGTCTCACCAAGATGATGTGGCTTCAAATCTGAAATGCTGATGCATGATCCAGTTTTTCTTTGAAATCAATAGTCCAACTCTAGACATGATGAACCACAGAGTCAGACACCCAAAAGCTCCAGATCTTCACCACCACCTGTCTAAGGGGTTCAATGTTTGCATCAACCTGTGCATTATTTCTACAGTATAGTGCATCTGACCATTATACATTGTGTTTAAGACTTGCAAATTATTTTTTCCTAATCGATACCACTGTAACTGAGCTAGCAACGTGTGGCACACAACAAGTAACCAGTAACCAGTAACCAGCAACCTCCCTCACCATGATATGCAAGAACGGAAAAACAAAAAGGACCTTACAGTCATGAAGTTTCAGTACGGTGCAATCACACGGTAAGTAATGAGGTCAAAACAAACAGCTTGTGTTACAATCTATCTATTTAACCCACTGTCTGTATACACATCGATTCAAAGGACCAGGAACACTGTAGAGAGATAAAGTACAGCATCGAGGACCCTCCATATAATCCTTACTGGATAATCTAAATAATTCTTTTACACACCCGTGTCCTTCTAGGGGATTATAACTCCGCGGCCCGTTATAGATTCGGTGTTATATATCTTTTTCCATTTTAGAGTCATTCAGGTCTCTACAGCCTTAAGAGTTGAAATAAGTGACACCATGTGACCCGGATGCTGGCCGATGCTGCTGGTTGGCGAGCAGTGTACTGCATAACGTAATTCTGGAGGACTCCACCAGGTGGCAGTGCGAGAAAAGACGACAATTTCTAACCAGCTCTATCACCTCTTCCTTGCCATGTGGATAACTTTAGCCTAGTGAACAATGATGCTGACATCACATACCCTGTACCTAAGCACACAGCCACCCAAAAGTTTCGCTGTTACTGCAACTTGTGCACACATGAGCGTCAAATACATTCTGATACTTAGATAAATTACTGAATCCTGCACTAATTACACGCACCAGAGAGCCTTCTGTCTGCTTTCAGTATATTTGTTGTATCACCAGTATGTAGCACCAGTATGCGGTTTTGGTCCACTGTAAGGGTTTAGTTCCAGTTTTAAAACCAATCCTAAAACCAGACGTTAATACTTGGAGGAATCTTCCAGCTTTTGCTTGGTGTAACATATGAAAGCTAGTAAACGTAGCTGTTAGCGTGTTGGTTCTGGAAGTGAGTGTGATTAGGAAACATCTCTCCTTTGAATCGAGATTAAGAGGAAGGTAGGTGTTTTTATCCTGACTGAGATGAAGTACAGCTGATTGTATGCGTGTTTATGTATGCAGAAGTAGGCGGATAGAGTTGTTAGCCCGGCTGCTAGCTGCTGTATAACGAGGAGAGCTGGATGGGAAGGCAGAGAAGGTTTAAGTATATTTATTATTTAACCTGCTGGAATGGTCAACTTAAGATATGACACTAGCGAAGAGAAGCACGTCATCAGGTGTCAGAGAGCAGAGGACCTGAGGACATCACTATATTATATAATTTGTTTAAATGATACACGATGAGATAAAACAAACAAACAACACTGATCTGTTTGGGAAAGTTCACCGGGTCTAGTTCTGATATAAATAAAGAAATGTTCACAGTTACATGTCAATAGTTTTAGTTTGATTGATTTGAGGGCAGTTATTGACTAACCCGCCCAAACCAACACACACACACACACACACACACGCGCGCAGTAAGAAAGAGTAAACTGATCTCCGGTAACTGATCTCTCGTTGACTTCACGGTTGCTGAAACTCAATCCACAGCTCCAGCTGACTGTGTCTCAAACCCACCTCTTTTTCCTCCCATTACAGAGATTTAATTTTACAAGTCACATGACCAGTCAAGGGTAGTGCTTTACTGTCAATGTACACCTGAGAACAAATGTGCAAGTGTACCCCCACCCCCCAAAAAAACAATAAAAAAATGTAAATGTAATTAAATCAGGGTGAATCCTTCCAACAAAAACCCAAAATATAATTCAGAACAAGTAGAGGAGTGAGGAAGTGCAGCGGAGGAGTGAGGAAGTGCAGTAGTGGAGTGAGGAAGTGCAGTAGAGGAGTGAGGAAGTGCAGCGGAGGAGTGAGGAAGTGCAGTAGTGGAGTGAGGAAGTGCAGCAGTGGAGTGAGGAAGTGTAGTAGTGGAGTGAGGAAGTGCAGTAGAGGAGTAAGGAAGTGCAGTAGAGGAGTGAGGAAGTGCAGCGGAGGAGTGAGGAAGTGCAGTAGTGGAGTGAGGAAGTGCAGCAGTGGAGTGAGGAAGTGCAGTAGTGGAGTGAGGAAGTGCAGTAGAGGAGTGAGGAAGTGCAGTAGTGGAGTGAGGAAGTGTAGTAGAGGAGTGAGGAAGTGCAGCAGAGGAGTGAGGAAGTGCAGTAGAGGAGTGAGGAAGTGCAGTAAAGAAGTGAGGAAGTGCAGTAGAGAAGTGAGAAAGTGCAGCAGAGGAGTGAGGAAGTGCAGCAGAGGAGTGAGGAAGTGCAGCAGAGGAGTGAGGAAGTGCAGTAGAGGAGTGAGGAAGTGCAGTAGTGGAGTGAGGAAGTGCAGTAGAGGAGTGAGGAAGTGCAGTAGTGGAGTGAGGAAGTGCAGTAGTGGAATGAGGAAGTGCAGTAGTGGAGTGAGGAAGTGCAGTAGAGGAGTGAGGAAGTGCAGTATAGGAGTGAGGAAGTGCAGCAGAGGAGTGAGGAAGTGCATATAGAGGAGTGAGAAGGTGCATATAGAGGAGTGAGGAAGTGCAGTAGAGGAGTAAGGAAGTGCAGTAGAGGAGTAAGGAAGTGCAGTAGTGGAGTGAGGA
>JAOUQZ010000002.1:23667950-23672950 GCA_028564935.1 Neosilurus hyrtlii
CTTTCACAACAATGTTATCCATCAGGTTTATATTCAGGCGAGTTCTTACATTAGTCCTCATTTCTTCTCTTCTCTGCATTTTATATGAAATACGTTAAAAAAAACTCACAGGAACCAACACATATACATTCAGAACAAAATAAAGTGCTGAGCTATAAGTAGAGTAAAAATCAGGACCTCAGTTAATACTCTGATCACATTCTTTAGATAAAAAAAAATCGCATTTTCTCATCAGAACTATGTGAATTTTTTTTTTTAATAGAGAAATGAGGTGACTGTCGAAGCCCAAAAGCTTTTAAAGTTAAATGTAGATAAAGTGCCTGAAGCTGTATAATCTGAGCAACCTTTTCCATGAACATTTAACATGGATTAAACTCTGAAACTCTGAAAGATTCTAATCATGTTTTGTGTCGCTTTTATGCAGTCTGAGGCATTTTCCAGGGTTTTGAACATGGTTTTTTATGGAAAAGTGAGAGCCGGTGTATTCTCATGGTCCGGTGTCTTTCAAATATTATTTAGCAGCATGTTTAACAGCTGTAATGTATCTAAATATCTTATCCAAGTATTAATCTCTTTTACGTTACTGCTGTAAATTAGCCCATGATACAATGCAGTATATAACAGGGGAATTTTATATTCCAATACATTAATCAGAACTGAATGCACCTATTTCCAAAATATTTGTTTATATATTATTATAATAAATTATATATATATATATAGTATCCTATATTTTATCTCACATGTATATTTTATTCGATATATATTTTCTAATTTCTATCCTTTTGCATCTTACATTTATTTGACCTTTAAAAGCCTTAACTGAGCTTTAAATCCTTTAAAAAAAGTTTTAGTTATTGTTCTTTTCTTCTTGTTGCTTTGATAGTTTATTCTTTACATCTTGGACAGTCGTACTAAGCATTTCACTACATATTGTACTGTGTATACTTTGTATGTAACAAATAAAATTTGAATTTGAAATGTGATCAGCATTTTCATAAATACTGCAGACAGTTGTGTTTTAAACAGCTTTATTCTTTATATTGAACATAAACATTTTTAATGTTTCATACAGTGCTTATGTAAAGGGCGCATGTACACAACCTGATCCATTAAGACCTCCACACAGCCATGTTACTCAAAATTACTGTAAATGATCACCAGAAGTTTATTTATGCTCACAGTGTAGCTGGAGGCGCGAACAAGGCCCTGATTTTACTGTAATAAACTCTGGCACGATGACATCATGCGAATATAACAGCATATTTCACTCAACACGGATGGATAAGGCACTAAAACCTGGTTGGTTGTAAATGTTACAGTGTTTTAAAGTGTCGAGAGAGAAAATAGGTGTGGTTAAATAAACACTGGATAATCTGCTGTCTATAGAATCTTAACCTGGTTCGGTTTGGTTACAAATCACTGCCAGAGTATTAAAGAATGAAAACACACAATATCTGTCAAATCACCAGCCAGCTGACGGTATAAGCCCCGCCTCAGTCTCGAGGCACATTGGGAGGTGGAATCTTCAGATCTGTAGGCTCCACCCCCCAGATTTCACGCGCATACTCGGAGATGGTGCGATCGCTGGAGAATTTTCCGGAGCCGGCGATGTTTCGGATCACCTTCTTGGTCCATTCCTTAGGATTCTGAAAATTGATAACAGAGAAGATGAGGTAGCGTTTATTTCACCACAACCAATATTTCAGGAACGCAGAGATAGCTCATGTGTTGTCATTCCGGGCGGTACGGTGGTGTAGTGGTTTAGCACTTTCACCTCACAACTAGAAGGTCCTGTGTTCCCGGGCTCAGTGAGGGCGTTTCTCTGTGAAGTTTGCATGTTCTTCCTAAAACAGTCGGCTAATTGGTTGTTCCGAAATCACTCCTAGGTGCAGGTGTGAATATTGACCCTGCAATGGTTCAGGGTGTACCCCACCCTCGCCCAGAGGCGGCTGAGATGGGCGCCAGCCTCCCTGTGACCCTAATTAGGATTAAGTGTCTTAGAAAAGGAATGAGTGAATGAATGATGTAACTCGTGCTACTAAATCGAGGTTCTACTCAGAACCGAGCCCATTTATACACATCCTGGTGTGATGCTCTATAACGAGCCTATAAGTGTTCGGACTGACAGACACATTATCTAATTTTTCTATATGAATCACAGGTACGTTTCATCTTTCATCAGAATCAAGAGCCGTTTACTTCCAAAGGAAGTAAACAACCACAGTCCATCCGCCGTGCATGTGGAACATCACACACTTCAACACCTCTGTGTGTGATAGCGTGTGTGTGTGTGTGTGTGTGTGTATGAGAGAGAGTGTGTGTGATAGCGTGTGTGTGTGTGTGTGTGTGTATGAGAGAGAGTGTGTGTGATAGCGCGTGTGTGTGTGTGTGTGTGTGTATGAGAGAGAGTGTCAGGCTCAGCTCTACTCACCTTGTAAAGGTCGTTGACCTTCTCCTGACAGCTGATATAAGCCTCATAATCTGCAAACACCTTAAACCTGAAACAAACACAAAAAAAAAAAAAAAAAAACCCAAACGATTTATTAAATGGTTTCAAATAATACTGATTTTTATTAGAAGACTTTTTTATACGCTGCCTGGCCCCAAAAAACACCAACATTAATATGTTGTTGTTCTGTCTTTGGCCATGTTCATTTCCATCCGGTCTTGGGTTCATTTCTCACCGACGTCTTGAATCGATGAGGGAAAAACTGAACCCTCCATAAAGTCTTCTCCAGCACATCCCCAAACCTCTCAGTAGGGTGAAGGTCGGGACTCTGGGGGGCCGATACTTATGTGAAAATGATTCCTCCTGCTCCCTGAACCACTCGCTCATTATCTAAGTCCCTGTTTTATATCCGTGTCATCAGGGAAGAAAAAGTGCATCGATGTGATAACCTGCTCATTCACTACATTCAGATCATCAGCCGACTTCATTTTATTGCCACAATAATGTTGCTGAGCCTCGACCGGACCAACCAGAGCAACACCATGGAGATTACATGCTGAGATCGAGGATAAATTCTCTCCACGAAAATATTAGAGTGCAACTTTTTATTTTGGCCGGGTGGTGTATTTTTTTATATAGAGCTTAAAAAAGCTTCTCAAAAGTTCTCTTAATATTAATTTTTTTTTTGCTATAGAAGCTCCACAAAGGAAAACAGCACACGCGCACACACATGCGCACACACACACACTCATACCTGTCATGACTCATCAGCATGTTGACGACATCTTTAAACAGTTCTGGTTCTTTGGGGCTGAAGTGACCGGTGTAGATCTGATCAATCACCTGTCTGAGCTCCGGCAAGCGATCATAGTACTCACGGGCATTGTAGCTACACACACACACACACACACACGGGCACGCATGCACACACACACACACGCACAGAGATAGAGAGAGAGAGAGAGAGAATCAAAAGCGATGTATTAATAAACACTGAATTTAAGCGAACAGAACTGTAACATAAAAACTCAAGTTCTGGTATCAAACAATATCTTTAAATTTGTAACTTTATTTAGATTTATACTGAACTCTGACAGCATCATTTACTCGCACTTATTCTACAGTATGCACAGACAAGTTTTATGGACACCCAGAATCAGCCGCAGGTACAGGGTTAAGGTCATAGGTCATCCTGCAAACTAAGCTTCATTCAAATATGAAGACTGGACTGAAGCTCCATTAAATAGTCTCTCTCTCTGTCTCTCTCTCTCTCTCTCACCCTTTGCGGTCCATTGCTTCCACGTCCTCCACCCTCATTCCGAAGATGAAAAGGTTCTCCTCTCCCGCCTCCTCAGCCATCTCCACATTAGCGCCGTCCATAGTGCCGATGGTGAGCGCACCGTTCAGCATGAACTTCATGTTGCCTGTTCCGGAAGCTTCTGTGCCGGCAGTGGAGATCTGCTCGGACAGGTCTGCTGCTGGGATCACTGAACCACAAACATCAGCACACTCGCAGTGAGGTACGCGACGTAGAGAAGGCAAGAACACGGCCTGATTTCGCTTCCCGTTTAGCCTAATGTGCATGTTTTTGGACCGTTGTAAGAAACCGGAGTACCCAGAGGAAACCCACGCAAGCACAGGGAGAACATGCAAACTCCCTCATCGAGCCCGAGAATTGAACCCAAGACCTTTATGCTTTGAGGCAGGACGTGTTAACCACTGCATCACTGTGCCGCCCCAGCAAAAACCTTTATGGCTGAAGTGCCCTTGAGCAACGCACCGAACCCCCAACTGCTCTCCGGGCGCCCCATAGTGTGTGGCAGTCCACTGCTCAGAGTGTGTGTGTGTGTGTGCTCACTTTGGATGGGTTAAATGCAGAGATTAGTTCGCTCTCAGGATTAATAAAGTGTATATATATATATATTAAATCCCCCAAAAGCTTCAGTAAACATCAGACTCGGGAGCGATGGATAAAGGTCCCTGTGATCAGTCCAGATTTACTCTATACCGGAGTGATGGGCGTGACAGGGTAAAGAAAATGGATAAAAATCAATGTGAGATACAAACAGCTGTCAGACGACTGCAGTATAAAAGGAATAAAACACAGCCGCACGTTTTTATAGGAAAATAAGCATCTATAGGCTACTGCTCACCTTTCTCAGCCAGTGAGACTCTGTAGTTCTCCAGGAAGATCACCTTCAACCGGTCGCCCACCACCGGGTCATTGTTGACCACATCCGCCACCGAGGTGATCAACTTAATTATCATTTTAGCCATGTGGTACCCTGGTGCTGCCTGCAGGGGGCAGCACATGGAGAGAGGTGAGACCTTGAGTCAAAATCCACCACACTTCTGATTTCAGCACTCGGTGTTACAATCCTGGGAGGTTTTTTTACTTTCATGTTTATGGTATAAATTATGAAATTAATAGTTTCTTTTTTTCCTTAATGATATGGAAAGTTAAACTGAGGACCCACCTTCCCCCCGATCATGACTGTTCTGGGTACGAACTTCTTGTTCGGCTCTTTTCTGATTCCTGTAACAGAGA
>JAOUQZ010000002.1:23677950-23679602 GCA_028564935.1 Neosilurus hyrtlii
GGATTTAAAGCGTCGGATGATGTCCTGTAGAGTGGCCGCCACCACAAAGTACTCCTGCTTAAGACGCAGCTCCTTACCCTCGAAAAACTAACACACACACACACACACACACACACACACACACACACACACATCACTGTCAAATACCTTCACCAGCTTTCACTGTACATACAACAAAAACATGTACTGCACCTGTTGTTTAGCCACAAACACTTTAACTCAACACACACACACACACACACACCCTACAATAAAAAAGTGCTTATTAACTGAATAAAAGGTTTATATTAGTGTTTTTTTGTTCAACAAGGATACAAAAAAATAAACTAAACAGGAAATGCACATGGAAAGCGCAGACCTCCACCAAAGCAGTGCAAACTTTATACATCAGACGCCCACTAGAGGGAGACTTAAATGTGTAATTATCTAAAAAGTGTAATTGTGCCCTTTCATGCAATGTTTAAAAATTATCCTCAAAAACCATCCTGGTTCCACATCTGGATCACGCCCAAAAGCCAATCGGGGTTTTTTTGGCCAAACACCATCATTCAGTGAAAATGTCGCAGAAATCCGTGCATTAGTTTTGGAGTTATCGGGTCACAGGCGCACACACGACCTCTCGTAACCTCCCCCTTGATGGAGGTAAAATGTAGAATTACTCGAGCAGTGAGCTGCTCAGCACGTCTCCGCTGTAAACTTTCAGTCTGTGTTTAAGCTGTGACCCTGACCTTTCCGTTTTATATCCCTAAAACCTGTAATAGTAAGATGACCTCATGTGACCTTGACCTTTAACCTCAGAAGCTGTGAGTAACTGGTGAAAGTTTGCTCAAAACTTTGCAGAAGGAAGTTAGGATGGTCAGACAGACGGATAACAAAAACCTCAAAACAAATATAAAAATCTCAAGAATTAACATTAAAGTAAAAAATACAAATACAATTTAAAAAAAAAAAAAAGACATAAAACCCATTAAAAAAACAACAACAAAGATTTGAAGAGACTAAGAGTGTAATACTGAGACTGAGATATGCAGAAGTCACTGTGGTTGTGGGTGAGTTACCACAGTGTAACATCATGTCCTTATAAGGGCATTTCTACACAACCTGACAGAGAGAACGTGCAAACACACACACACACACACACAGACACTTGTTTTTGTTTTCGTTACTCCTTAGTTGGATTTGAGGGGAAAAAGGTGAAGAATGAAACACAAACAAGGCAGAGCACCACCCACACGTCAGCGTTTCTCTTCATCACAACATCCATCTCAGGAAAACTTACATTGTCGTTGGGATAAAGCACTCGAGAGATGTTCTCCGCCAAGTTCCTGTCCAACACAGCCTGGATGTAGTCGCCAACGTTAACTACAGCAGCAGAAAGTCATTTCAAAATCCACATTACACAAGATCTCGTTAGCAATCAGGGAACAGAGAAAAGAGCTCAGCGATGATAAACGCTAATTATTACCTACAGCTTTAATACGCAGCTCTAAAAGCCAGAGAATTTAACTGCTAGCCTTTTAAACCTAATCTCATTATTTGTATAAACATAATTTAGATTTTTCAGTATGGGGTTTTTGTTCTAGTGTGTGTGTGTGTGTGTGTGTGTGTGTGTGTGTGTGTGTGTGTGTGTGTGTGTGTGTGTGTGTGTGTGT
>JAOUQZ010000002.1:23683355-23699685 GCA_028564935.1 Neosilurus hyrtlii
CACACACACACACACACACACACACACTGACACACACACACACACTGACACACACACACACACTGACACACACACACACACTGACACACAGGTTTTCCTACAGCTACAACTGACATGTCACAAAAACAGGAAATCACCCTGCATACACACAGTTAAACCGAGGAGACGGCCGTGTTCCAATCGGGGAGAGGTTCCTCCGGAAGGCAGCATTACGAGCAGATTGTGTCCCTAACATCAACCTGTCCCTAACCTGAACTCCTGTAACGCCAGGATTTTAAGGACGTGAATATGAGAAATAGCTGATGATGATGATGATGATGATTAAAAGAAGATTTAAAAGGACGACTTAGAGCAGTGGTCTCCATCCCTGTTCCTGGAGAACTTCCTCCTTGAGGGTTTTATCTCCAACCAAAATCGTAGACACCTCTTTGATCTGTTCAAGAACTTCTTCAAGGCAGTAATCAGGTACTCAGGTGTGCATGATGAAGGTTGGAGCCAAAGTCTTCAGGAACCGGGTTGGAGACCCCCGATTTAGAGCTTTGAAGAAATATCTTATTTTTCCTTATTTCAGTTGAAATATGAAATATTTTTAAAGTAACCCATGATTTACGCCGATAAACATCAATGAGAAGTGGATTTGTTCACCGTTATAGATGTTACAGTTATAGCGCAGTGAGATCAAAGCACTGTTTAGTGAGTTATTGTTTCACCTAGTGGTCAAACTAGGAACTTCAAACGGCACCAATTAAGGTCCAGTATTTGAGTTGCTCCATGTGTCAGAGGGGAAGTGACGTCATTCATGGGGTTGCCAGGTTGGGCAAGTTAAACATTTTCTGTACTGCAGGAGTCTCCAACCCTGTTCCTGAAGAACTACTTTCCTAAATACTCTTAACCCTTAAGGCCTTAACCCTGACGTCCACCTGAGCAACTGAACATCGTCTTTAGAGAACCTGTGGGAAGGCAGATCTCCAGGAACAGGGCTGGAGACCCCTGCTGTACTGTACAGGAAACAGGGGCCGTTTCTTAATTTGTGTTCTTGTCTGTACTTGCGCTCTTGTGGACATCAGAAACACCATCATTCACTACCCAAGTGCTGCCGGGTACTCCGGTTTCCTCCCACAGTCCAAAAACCTGTACAGCACGCTAACTGGCTGTTCCAAATTGCCCCTAGCAGCGAGTGTGAATGTGAATGGATGTGTGTGTTGGCCCAGCGATGGGTCTGGCGAGCTGTTCAGGGTGTCCACGCTTGCCCAAAATTGGCTGAGATGGGCGCCAGCCTCCCCGCGACCCTAATTAGGAATAAGCGGCGTGGTGAATGAATTTTTATTTTCTTGTTGGCCACAGAAATCACATGTGATATTCTGACAACTCCAGAGCACCTGCTGAATACCACGCATGGGTAAACAAGGGTACGTCTATATCTGCTAAAAATGCATTTATGCGGATTATAATTACAGAGTTTACACTAAAGATGTATTATACAGATGTTAGCGCACACTGGATTCAGACTCTTGAATGGCGAGTGTATCAGAGAATAATGTACGAACAGTTTGGTGCGATTACTGTGCGGTCACCAGATTCAGACACGGAATGTTCTCTGCACCGGCTGTGGGTTTTACCTGGTAAATGGCTTCATCACAGGCGTTCTGCAGGCCGAGGTTGATCATCGTGTTCTGCAGGGTTCTGCCCATGTAGAACTCCAGAGAGAGGTAGTGGATCCTCTGAGGAAGAGACACAACACGAGTAGATCATCAGCAGGGTTACAGACTGCACACACACACACACACGTGTGTAAAACACCACCATGCCTCACTCACTGTATTGTATTAAAACATGCGTATTGATATGAAACTTGATCTGACTGGCTGTTAAAGAAAATGCCAACAGTGACTCCTTCTAACCAATCAGATGAGAGAATTCATCAGTGCAATGTTTGATATTAATAAAGAGTTTTACTAAATCAGTCGGTCTGGTATAAACCAGAGCACAGGCTCTCTCTCTCTCTCGCTCTCTCTCTCTCTCTCTCGCTCTCTCTCTCTCTCGCTCTCTCTCGCCCGGCTGAACGAAGCCACTTATAACCAAACCTCTGGAGGGTTTTCTGCGTTTGGCTCTTCTCCAGGAAACAGTTTCTTTTCTGGATTCTCTGATAAATTCTGTTGATCCGCTCGTTCCTGCACACGACTCGACCCTTGTTATGACTCTGCACTTTGACTTTCAGAGAAAATTCCTGTAACGGGCGTGAAAATTACTCCGAGATTTATCAAGATCGGTCATAAACTCTTAACGAACGCCGTCAACAGACTAAAAAAAAAAAAAAAAAAAAAAGAACAGATTCCGAGCCGGAAGTCTTTTAAGAATTTCTTTGAATGTCGCAGGAATATTATTAAGAAAGAAACAACCATTCGTTCTTAAACATGGTGAGGAACATCCATCCCCAAGGAACAGGAATCGTGTCGACAGGGAGCGCACGCTGCTCTACACGCAGGCCTCGCTGTGCACTATAACCCACCATGGGCCAGTCTTTTCACATGGGCCTGCAGGGCAACTCTGCACACTCACCCGCCCACACCATCACCCAGTGCACCACTGACCCGCAGAGAGTCGATACCCGGCCTCTACCTACGGTACGCTGAAGAAACATCAGAGCTTATCTAGAACCCAGATAATTAATCAAAAACAAACAGTTCTGGGGTCAGTGCACATTTTTCACACCACTCCTTCAAAAAGAATTTAAAAATAAGGACTGATCCAAAATCAGAATGTTCAATCCCTGTAGGATTGAGCGGTTCAGCGAATGAATGAATGATGTTCAACCTGGGTCGCATTTTCAAATCTTTAATGCTCCAGAATTTAAATTGGGAATAAATACGAGCAAGATCAAGCCGGCGCTTAGCAACAACGCGATACCTGGAACCTGCAAAAGATCTATAAAATAAAGTAAAAGTAAAAAGCATATAACATTTCCCATTTTGTTGTTTGGATGAAGCATGTTCTCCACATGCTTGCATGGGCTTCTTCCAGGTACTCCAGTTTCCTCCCACAGTCCAAAAACATGCACAGTTGCCTGACTGGCGGTTCCAAATCGCCCCGAGCTGTGAATGTGAGTGTGAACGGTTGTGTGTGTTGCCCTGTGATGGGCTGGTGAGCCGTCCAGGGTGTACCCCACCCTCGTCCCAGAGTCAGCTGAGATGGGCTCCAGCCCCCCTGCGACCGGAATCAGGATTAAGCGGCTCAGAATGAAGGAATGAATAAATGAATAAATGAATAAATGAATAAATGAATAAATAAATGAATGTTTGCATGTAGAGATTTTACTTTCTTCAACAGTTCTAAGAACTCTGAAAAGTTCCTCCAGTTAAACAGAAGAGAGGAAATCTGAGTGACGCTCATCCTCCTCCTCCTCACTGGAACTTACCACGTTCTTCACTTCACAGTATAAACATGTTCCTGATACTTGCCCCACCCACCCTGTGTTGCAATCAACGACCATGTAAAGTGCAAACTGTAATGTTTTTCAAACTCTGAGCCTCTTTGTTGAGTCATCACTGTGTTCGCTGTGTTCGCTGTGTTCGCTGTGTGTCTGAGCAGAAGGCAGGACTTCCCATCCTCTCCATTACCTCTCGATTAGTGCAGTTCTGTTTTCCTGTCAGGCTTCTATCCTAACCACGCTAGCGTTTCAGTGCTGAGTCACTGCGATGCTGCCGTGAGACCGAGACGACATCTGAAGACTCCCTGCAGCAGTGAAAGTGCTGAAACACGTGTGCACAAGTCAGCTGGTTATGGTGAAATCTTTAGGATCGGTCAGTGACGAAATTGTTCTCCAGAGAACATTGTGAGAAGGAAATACCTGCAGGGGGAGCGAGCGGCCCTTAAACTTCTGGAGACTGGTTTACTAGGGGAGATGTGCTTATTCCTTTATTTATTTAGTTATTTATTTTTAATAAATAGATGATTGCTAAATATCACTTCAGCATTAATTAAAAATTAAACGGTTTTAATTACCTGTGTGGAGTTTGCATGTTCTCCCCGTGCTTGCATGGGTTTCCTCCCACAGTCCAGAAACTTGCAGTAGGCTAACTGGCGGTTCCAAACCGCCCCTAGGTGTGAGTGTGAGTGCGTGTTAGCCCTGCAGTGGCCTGGAGAGCTGTTCAGGGTGTTCTCCGCCCACGCCCAGAGTTGGCCGAGATGGGTGCCAGCCTCCCCGCGAATTACCAAACGGTTTTACTTACCCATACGCTCATCTTATAACGAAGGGTTTTAATATATAGCTGGGGTTTGACCTTTTACTCAAGGTCAGAGACTATTGTCTCATTTAAAAGTCCCAAAACCCTTTAACCCTATAAGTGTTCCACAGCAACGGCATGTCGGTAGTCACTTGTTTCCGAAAGTTATAAGATACAGCTTATATCTAGCATATAGATATAAGCTACATCTCCAAAACTTTGTGACCTTGCTTTGACCTTACCTTATTCGGTGTGTGTGTGTGTGTGTGTGTGTGTGTGTGTGTGTGTGTATAAAACACATCTTGGACAGTAAAAATATTACATTACAGGGACAGACGGACAGGAACAAGGGGTAAAGGGTGAGAGTTTTGTGAAACTGGTGGATAAACACTCGTGCACATCAGACATGCACTGCCTCTGATACCATTACAGCTGCTCTTGTATTTAAATATGGAGTTTATGAGTGTTTATAACACTCTGGATGGTGAGTCACTTATTTGCACTGCACTTCCTGAATGCATGTCTGCACAATCATAGTGAGGAAGGTGAAGAAGAGGAGGGTGAAGAAGGGGAGGAAGGAGGGGTGGTAGAGGAAGTGAGGGAGAGGAGGAGAGCAAGGAGAGGAAGGGGAGAAATGTGAGGATGAGGAGGGAGAGGAAGGAGAGGAAGGGGAGGGAGAGGATGGAGAGGAAGGGGAGGGTAGGAATGTGAGGATGAGGAGGGAGAGGAAGGAGAGGAAGGGGAGGGAGAGGATGGGGAAGGTGAGGATGGGGAGGGAGAGGAAGGGGAGGATGGGGAGGGAGAGGAAGGGGAGGATGGGGAGGGGGAGGAAGGTGAGGATGGGGAGGGGGAGGAAGGTGAGGAGGAAGGAGCAGGTGTGTTTGTCGCACCTTGGGATCTCTCTCGTAGTAATGCTGCTGAGTTCGGATCCAGCGGCCCACCAGATGGTCCCGCACCGTGTGCGCCAGGGCGAAGTAATAATCCCGCGGCGTGGCCACGTTCCGGTCCTTCACCAGGGTGAAGTGCAGGTGCCGGTTGAAGCTCTTCTTGATCTCCGCCACGTCCCCGAGACCCGCGATACCGCGAACACTGATCTGCTTTCGCTTCTCATGGTCGCTCAGGGGCTTCGCCATGTCGGCTCAGGGAGAGAACAGAGGAGAGAACAGAGGAGAGAGGAGTCAGGGAGAGGAGAGAGAGACAGGAAGTCCAGCTGTGTGTGAGAGAGAGAGAGAGATACACATACAGACATACAGAGAGAGACACACACAGTTCCGCTCTGCAGAGAGCAACAGCTGAGAAACACGAGACACGCCCCTAAAGTCTACAACTGAAGGAGTTGAGTGGGAGGGGCTTAAAAGTCTGTGCTGCGCTCTGATTTGTTAGTTGAGCTGATTTCTTATAGGCTGAGAGACACGTCCATCATTCAAGTGATCAAAAAGGGCAAATAATAAGCAGAAGTAGAAGTAGAATAATAATAATAATAATAATAATAATAATAATAATAATAATTCATTCATTCATTCATAAAATTATTAACACTTATCAAAAATACACAAAATATAAACCCCAACAGTGAACAGATAAAAACAGATAAAAATAACTTTACAAACAAACAATACAAGGAAGTATAGTTTAGTTTTAATTACATTTATAAGATTTTTGTTTGTTTGTTTAGTTTTTTGTTTGTTTGTTTTGCAACCACGTTAAATGAGGAACCTGCAGAGGGAAATCTACCAAAATGCCACCAACACACTGAGAATGTTTAACAAATCATTTGGAAACTTATGAATGGCTGACAATCTGCAAATACACACACACACACACACACACACACACACACACACACACACACAATGGCTTTGCTAACACAGAACACAAGACAAAAATTCTACTCGCAAACAAATGCAGTGCAGCTTCTCTAAATATAAGGAACGGATGCTAATAAATAATGAACATTTAGCATTTTTGTGTTATTGGTTTAATAAATGGAGGCTCGCCGGCTCAGTTGTTTACACCGTCATCTCACAGCAGGAAGCTTCAGGGTTTGATCCTCTTCAGGGGACTCGGTGTGCAGTTTGCATAGCCTCCATGTTCTTGTGGGTTTCCTCTGCGTCAAACACTCTAAATTAAGCCGAGGTGTGATTGTGCCCTGAAATGGACTGGTGACCTGTTCAGGGTGTGGTCCAGCTCTCACCATAGGTCAGATGGGATTGGACCCAACACCCCCCCTGCAACACTGATGGAGAAGCAGTACAGAAAATGGATGGATGGATGGATGGATGGATATCCCAGCTTGTTAAGAAGTTGCAGTCAGCAATGACATGGTACCCCTGGAATTAAAAGCGTTTCTAAAGAGCCCAAGAGTGGCAGTTTGCCCGAGCTTGCCACAAGACCTTGTGATCACTGACTCTAGAGCACTAACCATTAATCCACCACTGCCCATCTAAATCTCCCATGGAAACCTTTATTTAGTGTACTTTTACCTTTTCATGTATCATGGTGGTTACACTCATAAAACAATTTTTGATTTATGGCTGTTTATCAAATATACAGGATATAAATCCTCTCCAAACAGCTAATTACTCTGTTAAATGTTTTCTCAATAGTGATGGCAGATGCAGCACAGATGACATCTTAGGCGTTTATTTAAACTCTTTACACAAACATGTTCATCATATTTTTCTGCAAAAACTCATGGATTTGTTCAAAATATTATTTGTAAAAAAAAAAGTATCCTGTTCTAATCCCACAAGGGAAACTTTGATTGTTGCATTTAACCCATCCAAAGTACGTACACACACACACACACACACAAACACACTCGGAGCAGTGGGCTGCCACACACAGTGCGGTGCCCAGAGAGCAGTTGGGGGTTAGGTGCCTTGCTCAAGGGCACTTCAGCCATGAATGAAGAGGAAGGTGCAGCTCACTCCAACCACCGCCACATGCGACCTTTTGGTCCCGAACCCGCTTCTCTAACCATCTGGCCACGGCTGCCTCAATAATAATAATCCTGGATATTAATATAGAGTATTTTTCATTATGTTTTTCTTATCTGATGTCATTTGATTCCTGCTGTATTCAGTTAAGTTCAAATTAATTCATGCAGTTATTAAGTGCCTTAAAAAAACCATAAATGTTTCATAATTTATGCATTTAGTGGTTAAAACTGTTCAAATGGGGAAATATAAATTAAATGAAGCTTTGAAACAGATTCACACTGTTTGAAATAAACCATGTGACCAAATGTAACCTATTAGAAGGCGGGTTCTTTCTCCTGATTGGTTACTTTTTTAAAAAGCGCTACACCTGGCCAGGTAAGAGTAGGTCACAGCATTAGAACATAAACCTGTCAGGAATCTCTGCTGCTAAAGTAAGTTAAACATCACAGTTTTCTATTGCTAAGTCTGGAGTAGGGGACATTTGATGTGTTTATAACTTTGATGATTGATTCATTGCAGATAATTAAATGAGCGTAGACTTCGAAATAGCGACTGATGTTGAGTGTTGTGATTTTGTAGTTTGGTTTCTGTTCATAAGAGTGTATTAAGTAAACAGTGGAAAGATTCAAATTTTTCTTTTGATTGAAGAAATTCTGAGATGTTTTATTTTTTATTTATTGTTTCCCAGAAAAATGATTGTAAAGAATCTTGAAGCGTCCACACCAGCCTCCACTACCGCCCTCAGAAAGCCCCTTATTATATTTTCTGAGTCTGAAATCTGAGTCCTGTGATCGTCTCTGTGGAAATGGATCCATGATGCATTGTGCTTCTTGGTTTCCGGTTGCCATGTTAACATAGTTTGGTTTTCTGTTGCAATGAGATGCAAGTTTAACTTCCATGTTGTTGTAAGAAACATCCCGATTTAATACTGAACTTATTCTGGGTTACGTGGTTCTGTTACTGCTGCTGTTTTGGGTGTAAATGTGTCCAAGTGTATGATTTAGAACTAATGGAGCTTTTGAAACGGTACTTGCTCACCTTTTAGATTGAAAATTGATGCCTTTTGATGAAATGGTGAAAATTGAGGACTTTGGTGACCCACAGCTTCGTGAACAAACTTGTCGCCCTTCTCATGTGACCTTTTGGAAGTGAGGGTGATGCGGAGGTGTACAGTGTTTCTCAGGAACGTAGTAATAATCAAGCTGGCGTCAAAGGATCGATGGGCCAAGCGCTGAGACAGCTAGTGAGGCACTCTGGGTCACAGCGCCCAGCGAGCGGCTCTCACAAACTTACTTCAGTAACTGAAGGAACCATGAAACCACATCTGATGTTTGATCACTTAACTGTCTATCAGTTTAGGATCTTTCTAAGGCAGTTCTGTAAGATAAGTGTCTTACTTTAGGAACTCCAGTAGTAAATCCGAGTAAATGCTTCCAGTCTCTACCTGCAACACTACACATACTACGCAACAGAACATAATTCTTACGATTTTTATTTTTACTTTTATTTTATTTATCATGTCACAGCTTCAGGAATAATTTACCAAAGGAACAAAATAAACACGACTCAATTCACTATCATAAGATTTGTGCAGTCATAAGGTACCTTAAAATATCTTTGAAATAAGCGAAATATTTGACCAAACTTCAGAAAACAAAGAAAAGCGGAGATGTGCAGCACTGCTAATCAGAACCAAAATCTGATTTCAGACCATGGTGAGCTCTTTGTAATGTTTTCCCTCTAGATGTGCCTTTGACACTTCCAGGGTAGCTCTTCAGTTTCACGTCATCTTTCCATCACGTTTCCGAGAGCAGGATCTTTAAGCGGGCTCGGCTGAGAGAACAGTCTGGGATGTCTACCACCTCTCAGAAGCACAGGGACTTTGTGGCTGAGCCCATGGGGGATAAACCGGCCACTGCTCTGTCAGGCATTGGGGATGCTCTGGGCAAGAAGCTGGCGGAGCAGGGCTTCGACAAAGTGAGCGGAACGACTGAGCAAGTGGTGTTGGGAAAGATGATGTGAGCTTGGAGTCTTCCACTGTCAACCTGTACTTGATTTGTAATCAGTGGCGTGTGTGTGTGTGTGTGTGTGTGTGTGTGTGTGTGTGTGTGTGTGTGTTTCAGGCGTTTGTAGTGTTGGGTCAGTTCCTTTTGCTGAGGAAGGACTGTGAAATGTTCTCCGAGTGGCTGAAGGACGCCAGCGGGGCCAATTCGAGGCAGGCGGCCTCCTGCTCTCAGTGTCTGTCTGAATGGTGCAACAACTTTCTCTGAATCCGGTGTCTCTCTCTCTCTCTCTCTCTCTCTCTCTTCCTTTCAGTGCTCTCATGGAACAGCTTTAACTTTTGAGAAAAATGTCCTCTATATTCTGTCCTCTGTGTTTGGGCAGTAATGCTGTATTCGATGTTACTGTGTGGAAGATATTGATGGTTGTTAATAATTTGTTCTGTTTAAATGACTTGAAATAATAAAGTTTAAAGGAAATTTTCAGTTAGTGTCTTAACTGGACCCAGTAACTGATCTGATTCTTCGTTTGGGGGAAAAAAAAACCCTACATGACACTAAATGATCTCCATCCAGCTGTTCAGGGTGTACCCCGCCTTTGCCCGGCGTCAGATGAGACCACGACCCTAATAGTATTAAGTGACTCAGTAAATAAATGGATGGAACCGGAGTGTAAAAGGAAACGCTGATGTACTGGGAGTACGGCTTAAACGGGGTTTCTACTAGATGTTTTCTGCTTGAACACCAGCCCCAAGATGAGCTTGAAAAAATCTGGATGAAACTAGGCAGGTAGAAACAAGCAGAGGAAATTTACAGGATTGCGAAATGCTGCTGGGAGAAAAACATCTCTACAGTCCTCCTGAAAGACGAAGCTGATTCAGTGTAAAGCTCGAACAAAAGGGCCGGTTCTGAACTGGACACATGCTTAGATGCTTTGTATGGTTTATACATATACATTCATGATGGAAGGTATAAATCAATTCACAATAAATAAAAAAATCCACATCTTCAAAGTTGTAGGAATGTTCTGTAAATGAAATGATGCAAACCTTCAAACAACCCATTTTAATTCCAGGTTGTGAGGCAACAAAACATGAAAAAATGCAAGGCTCTGTGTGTGTGTGTGTGTGTGTGTGTGTGTATGTGTGTATATATATATATATATATATATGCACACACATTATCTGACACATAAGTAAACACCGCCCCCTGATGTACAAATTTGGTCACAGCACCCAGTACAGGCCATAGGACTCCTTATGTATAATCTGTCTAACTGGGCTCTACATTTCAAAGTCAGAATACACATCAGCAGCTCAGAACCACACACTGCATCAGGTAGAACCACATTTGGTATTTTAAATGGAGTAAGTTAATACTAACTCTGAGCCCTGTTCAAGTGTGAGATGATGTTTCATTCACCTGTAATTATCACCTGGTGATCCAGATCTCAGATTTGGACCCTTTTAACCTCCCCGGTGACTGTTACTCGAACCCGAGCCCCTGTGGCCCTGTGTTTTGGAGTCCCTGTCCTGCTGAAAGTTGAGGTTCTCCCAAGCTTCAGGTTTTTGTCTGTGCAGACTGAGAGTCCTCTTGTTGTTATATTCCCCTTGTATATTACTCGATTCATTGTGTTTTTAAATGTAGATTCTCTCCAGATTCTCTGAATGAAGTGTTTACAGAACAGACCCTGCCACCACCACCACCACACTTCACTGTACGAATGTTGTTCTTCGAATCTCCGTATAATCTGCATTAGGTTTGCAAAATTCTTTTTATAAACTCACCAAAATCCACTCTCCTTGGTGTCATCAATCAGTAAATATATAAATAAATAATCTTTACACATTACCTCATCTTTAACTCTCTAAGAACTCGGGAGTGAGATTCCTGGACTAAGACTTTACACTTAAAAACATGTATAATATTTATTCTGTGGTGAAGTGTATTTTGGTTGATTTTATCCAACTTATATTTATTTGATATATTATTTTAGATGCTAAAAATAGTTAATTGATTTTTACAGCCCCTTTCCTCCAACTGAAAGGTTGATTTGGTAATGAAACACCTTTACCTGTGTTTAGTGTTTTTAGATTTTGACCCGGAAGCCAAAAAGACGGCCTTGGAAATAACTGTTTACACTCGGTTCAGTTTCATCTTTATATTTCAAACAAAACACGAAATCCTCGACAGTATGACATGTACAGTATGACGAGATTAATCAGGGTACAAACACAAAGTGGCTCACGTTGCACCGGTCGACACGTTTCATACCTGTTTAGTTCAAGAACATTCAACATGGAGGAGGTATGTCATGTTACATTCTATAGAAAATCAATATCAAATACAATCAAGATCCAGAAACATTTCCGCAGAGCTCAAAATAACCACAAATACAAACATAACCATCTCAGAGTGACATTACTGTAGTATTCCCATGGGAGGAGAGTGTGTGTGTGTGTGTGTGTTTATTAGCTTTCTTTCACCATGATGAACATTTTCATTGGATACTTTACACATTTATCCCTTACAGGCTTTTTAATTTCCAAGTGCATTTACTACCATGATTCCATGCACCCCAAACATCTAACGTGAATCAAAGAACACATCCAAGTTTATGATATCCTACCAAAAATACTCCAGCTAGATCGTGGAAGTGTTCTCCCTGTGTGGGTTTCCTCCTGGTACTCCAGTCTCCTCCCACAGTCCAAAGACAAGCACATTAGGTGAATTGTAGGTTCCACGTCACCCCTGGATGTGAGAGTGAATGGTTGTGTGTGTTTGTTGACCTTTGATGGACTAGCAAGCCGTGTAGGGTGCACCCCACCTTCGCCCAGTGTCGGATTAATGTTCTGATGACTGACTGACTGACTGAAATACACAAACCAGGTGTTGGGTTCAAGTCCCGATCTTGGTTAGAGAGTTTCTTGTGGAGTTTTCTTGTTCTCGCCGTGCTTGCGTGGGTTTCTCTGACGTCCTCCCACAGTCCAAAGACAGTTCCTAGGTGTGGGTGTGTTTCTTGGCCCTGCAATGGGTCAGTGAGCTGTTCAGGGTGAATAATTCTTTCACCCAGAATCGGCTGCAGCCTCCCCACAACACTAGTAGGAATAAGCAGTTAGCAAATGAATGAACGGCGTACCGTGGCGCAGTGGCGAATACATCTGCCTCACAGCAGTAAGGTCCTGGGTTCAGGTCCCGGGCTCGGGGGTTTGAGTGTTCTGGAAATATTTGATGCTATTGCAGGAGTGTGAATGAATTCTGGCTCAGTGTGTGTCTGAAAGTGGCTGAGGTGTCTCCGGGCGCATTTTTATAAAAAATAATAAAGTAATTATAGCAATATAGAGTTATTCACCAGGCCGTGGTGTGCATGTAAACAGTGTGTGCATCTCCTGCAACTCTAACGCTGCTTCTTTATACATCTTTATATTCCAGACTGTGTTCTGATCCGGGATCAACTGGGACAAAAAAAGAGCCGATCCGATACCTTCTGATCAGGGCATCAGGATCTTTACCTCGTACATCTTAAAAAAATTTCATTAAAAAAAAAAAAAAGGTTAAAAGGGATAAAAAGTGGGCGTGGTTAATGTCTGTGCAGAGCTTCCATGTAATAAAAGGTGGCTCCTAACGCCCAGCTCGTCTCCACGTTGTTGATTTTTCTGGCGAGCTGAAACACACACGTAAATTAACATTATTTCCATCTGTGGATACATATCCCTGTGTGTGTGTGTGTGTGTGTGTGTGTGTGTGTGTGTGTGTGTGAGAGAGAGAGTGTGTGATTCTATCAACCTAATTAATGCAAATTGAAAATTGAGTACTAAAAATAATAAGTAATGTGAATTAAAGAAAAAAAAAAACACCCTGCTGTGATTACTCCAAGATTCACGAAGCAACATTTTGCAAAACTGAAATGGAAACGCATCGGTGGCTTCGGAGTCACATGATTTGAGATCTGGACATAAATCACCATGACAACGCCTATCAGGTCCGAGACAACCGAAACCATGTTGAACCGGAATAAAAACCACAAGAGGAGGAAACCCAGCTTTAATCACAGATCACCACCGATTCTGTCTTACAGACTTTTTATAAATCTCTCTCTGTCGCTCTCTCTCTCTCTCTGAGCATGAGTTTGTGCGAGTGTGCGAGTACCTTCAGCTCCTTGTCCGCGGGGAAGCCGAGTTCCTGCAGCAGGACTGAGATGAAGGTGAGATCCAGACACAGGAAAGGGTTTTCTCCTGCACCCGCCTCCATGTTCTTACACACTGCACATTAAACACAAATACGTCACCCATAAACACACACACACACACACACACTTCTACTCTCTAACACTCAGGCCACGTCACACTCGTTGAACATCTCTAGCGTATTTGTGTGGATTTAAACCCCAGAAGCCAGTTTTAATGCGTTTAGAGCTGGAGATTACAGGTGAACGAGTTACAGGGGTTGTTTTTTTATTGCGAGTTTAAAACCTTTTCCGAATTCAGACTCTCCAAAAACAAGTTCCTGCTCTCAGTGCATCTGTTTTATCCTCCTCCATTAAAGCTGGGAATAACACGAGTTCTTTTGCTTTTCAGATACAACATCCAGTTATTCCTTTTCTAAAGCGCTTAATCCTAGTAGGGTCGCCGGGAGGCTGGAGCCCATCTCAGCCGACTCTGGGTGAGGGCGGGGTACACCGTGGTCAGATCGACCAGGCCATCGCTGGGCAACACACACAATCATTCACACTCACACCTAGGAGCAATTTGGAACTACCAATCAGCCTACTGGGCATGTTTTTGGACTGTGGGATGAAACCGGAGTACCCGGAGGAAACCCACACAAGCACGGGGAAAACATGCAAACTCCACACAAACACCCCGAGCCCGGGAATCGAACCCAGACCTTCCTGCTGCGAGGCGGACGTGCCAACCACTGCACCACCGTGCCATGAAAAACCAAAATAAACTCGATGGAATCAGATTCGACGTTGGTAGAAACGGTCCATCGTACCTGTCTTGGCACCATCGATGTAGTTGCTTACTCGAAGGGAGCCTCCGTTCTTCTCATCTGAGTCAGAAAGACCGACAGGACACAAATGCAGTGCATATGAGGACACAGTGTGAGGGAGTTTAGCGCAAACGAGCAGTTTAAAGATAAACGGTGCGTACCGACGAGGCCCAGGTCCACCGCGCGGTCGTAGTAATAGGAGAAGGCGTAGAACTCCATGTCTTTCACCTCTTCGGCTTTCTGCACTCGTCTGTAGATCATCTTCTCCACTTTACTCAAGCATGACTCGTAAATGGGCTCTCCTGAAAATCAAAACCAAAACAAAGACTGGATTACAAATCACGATGAATAAAAATAAAAAGGCTGAACAGACCCTCAGCAGCTCCTTACACAAAGGCATTTTATTATTCCTTTATTTATTCCCATATCACATGATATCATATGGTTCAAGGCCCCTGGAAAGTGTGGAAGGTTTGAAATGGGACAGAGCCTCTATGGCATACCTGCTTTCTGGCCCTTTATGGTGTAAGTGACCTCAGCGTGCTCCCACTCTCCGGTGTAGTCTGGCGCCAGACACGGACTCACCAGCTCCTGACTGCCCCCTACTGGAGGAAAACGACAGCACCGAACACCAGGGGAGAGTCAGTACCAGCACACCCTGTACACGGTTGACACTTTTCTTCTAGCTGAAATTTGAATAATGTTTACGGGACGCTCACACATGTGCACTGTTGACAAAGAGACATCAGCCACCCTGTGGACAGTTACAGAATGACAGCGCTATATCTATTATGCTAGGGCGCCACGGTGGCGTAGTGGTTAGCACGTCCGCCTCAAAGCAAGAAGGTCCTGGGTTTGAGTCCCGCGCTCGGGGTGTTCCTGTGTGGCGTTTGTTCTCCCTGTGCTTGCGTGGGTTCCTCTGGGTACTCTGGTTTCCTCCCACAGTCCAAAAACATGCACAGTAGGCTAACTGGCTGTTCCAAATCACCCCTAGGTGTGAGCGTGAGTGTGAATGGTTGTGTGTGTGTGTTGCCCTACGATGTTCTGGTGAGCTGGTCAAGGTGCCCTGCTCACACACAGGGTCGGCTGAGATGGGCGCCAGCCTCTCCGCGACCCTAATTAGGATTAAGTGGCTTAAAAAATGAACGAATGAATATCTCTCCTGCGATCTAGTAACACGTGTACACATGCAGAGGAAAAAATGCACACTGGAAATCAGGATGGCGTTACATAACAACAAAAAAAATCTGATTAAAATTTTAAGTGTATAAAATGCTAATCCCGGCGGTGAACTCCAGCTCACGGTGATGCTGGAGCTTGTGGCTAAATCAGTGCAACAGCTGGCCTCCAAGAAATTAATCTTGGGTGTTAAGAGATTAGATAATGGCTTATTTATTGGAGGAGGGGATGAGATCTTTAAATGCCAAAGATGAGTAGAGATTGAAAGAGCACACGTACCAGGCTGGTCCTCAACCCCTCCCAAAACAGCCAGTCTGGCCGACATCAAACCGAGACCCAGGTAGCTGAAGAGAGGGACAGATGGAGAAAACATCACCAAAACGACCGTAATGGCGTTATTAACTTCTCTAACCAGGAAAACGCTCCCTCAAAGGATCAACAAAGAAATATCCAAAGTTTCACATCCCCGACTTTAGCTTTGAGTTTTATACAAAAATAATAACACGTCCTGATCCGGTCTTTATTAAAGGGAATTAATTAAACCAGAGATCTGGCAATCCAAGGTTTCGCTCAGACTCTCCAAATGAAAGAGCTTACGGTCTAATCATCAGTGTGAGATCCTCCCTCCCTCCTTCTCCCTCAAAGGCGCCCCCCACCACCCCCCCGGCCCCCTCACCTGTGTGAATAGAGGGTGCGGCTACTGTTGAACATCTGAAATGATGTCACATAATCAATCGGGGAGGTCTGGATGGTTTTCTGCAAGGAATCATTAAATCTATTAATAAAATAACATCAAAGAAAAATAATCCAATACAGCAGCAAAACATTTCAAATTTAAAAGAAACAACTGCAGAAATGTATGAAATAAATGGATCAGTGCAGATATACAGTGTAGAAATGATCAATGTATAAAATTACAACTGTAGTGCAAGAAGTGTGTGAATTTAGCCTTTATTGTGTTTAACTACTGTTTTTATACCTCAATATATATATA
>JAOUQZ010000002.1:23700778-23711841 GCA_028564935.1 Neosilurus hyrtlii
GAGAGCCGGATTCATTTAGTGTTTGGATGTTGGAGTTTCAGATGTGGACCTTCAGAACCTGGTTCTGTTACTGTAATTACTATTTTCTCTAAAGTAGAATTTCCTGATTAACCACAAACAGAGTGATAGAACTCAGTCCATCTTCATCTATAATCCTGTTTTCTACCTCATTCTGAATCAGATTCACTTCTCTTTATAAACATCTCAATATCTCAGTACCTCACGTTTCCTATTTCATGCCGGAGTGGGTCACGTGTATTCCTTTAATCGAACATGGAGTTTTCACAGATTTAAATACAGCTGAAGGTTCTAGTAAAGTTTTTGGTATAAAACAAATACATTTCTTTTAGCCAACTTTAATAACATTGCACATACTCTTTATTTAGCATCATCACCAACTGTGGTGCACTGTGGGGATTTTATGAGTGCACCTGATGGTACGCAGCCATAAATACCCAAAGTATTACCCCACGTGATGGCTTTGGTGATTATCACACTGTTTAAGGGATCTATACGCCGAAACCTTTCCTGAGATGTGACAGATATACAAACCTTCATCTGTACCGTCCATGATTGACACACTGTCGGGTCGGTGAAGGAATTTCGATGCTTCAAACACTTCCCTCACCTGGGGGGTATGGGGTGGTGAGCGAGAGAATGAGAGAATGAGAGAGAGAGAGAAAGAGAGAGAGAGCGAGAGCGAGAGAGACAGAGAGAGAGAGAGATTAAAGAGGGTAAAATATGTGCTTGATTTATTATATATAAAAAGAGTAACATTACATGTAATACGGCTTAAATTTACACTTGTGCCTTTATGCTATTCTACCTTGTATGACTCTGACAAATATAGTCGTTTTTGGGATTCAACAGTCACCTCATTTCTTGATTTAACATAAAACAACTGCATGCCACATTTAGGTTTTCAAAACGTTCTGATGAGAAACCATGAATTTCTTTTTTTTAATCCAACCTGAACTGTGTGTCATGCACTTCCTTCTACTCTCCCAAGTCGGCGCAAGAAAGGTTTGGGAGATTAGTTTTTACTACATCATCTCTAAATGAACTACTAAATAAATAAAAGTGGGGTGTTTGTGTTTATTGCCACGAAAGGTCATGAACCCACGTTCAATAAATCAGATTAAATCACGAGTCCGGTTATCTGCAGGGTTTTGTGCATTGTGCTCTTATTACACGATTGCTGATTAGATAAACACATGAACGAAGAGTGTTCCAGGTAACGTGCTCCTCGTTCTCTGACCTTGTCCAGGAGGTGTGTTGCCTTCTTCCCCGGTAACAGCCGGAGTCCTGCTGTAGCCCGAAGAGCCAGTGGGGTGGAGGACCACTGAGCAGGCGGTACGGTCTTCTTCGCCGCATCCAGCAGCTCCCACAGTCCTTCTTTACACTGCAACACGACAGAGTCACAACAGTGTGTGTGTGTGTGTGTGTGTGTGTGTGTGTGTGTGTGTGTGTGTGTTAAACAAATACATATCTAACAGTTAGCAAATCTAACACTTTTAAATCCATTTATGATTAGCAGCGAGGCGCCTCAGGCTCGGTGGAGGTCATTAATATTTTTTGCGATACACATGCACCTCACATTTATCGCTTAATTGTTCAAGGGGCGGAGTTATAGCTGTTTAAAGAGAAAATAAATCCAAAATAACATCTAAAGAAAGCATTTTTATTTCTATAGACTAAAACTTGGTTTATAAATGATATTAGACATGAATTAGATTCGTACGACAAATCTGCCGAGTGTCGGATCCAATCTCTGAATCTTGATTATCTTGAAAGTTGAAAAGCTATTTAACAAACACAGACTAGTATTTTGGGAATTCTTTGTATAATTACCTTCCACGAGAGCTATTTATTGTTCCTGTTGGTATTACTAGACATCTGAGCGCTTAGGGCGGCACGGTGACACAGTGGCTCTCCAGACGGAATGCCGGACAGACTACTCGATTCAGACACATCCACCTCGCCTGAGGCGCAAACTTGTTAATTAACATCGTTTAACTTTTGAGTGCATCTGATGCCCTAAATACCAAAGTAGTACCCTACGCGATGGTCTCAGTGATTGTCACGATGCTTCGAGGTTACAACGCTCGTGCATAAGTCATTAAGAATCGTCATTCCGTAGGGAATTGTTCTATTTTTTGTTTGTTTCATTTTATTATTGTATATTTTTTCCTTCATATGTTTTTCTTGCCACCAGTTCTGCTTTCGTGTGTCACAGAAATGTGCTTTTATATCCTAGATTAGCTCCTGCATTAGCATAGCTGAGTGGTGTGATCCGACTTACGACAAAATCAGACTCGCACTGCGACACAGGGACGGAACCTGTCGTAAGTCAAGGACCCCCTGTAGAAAAGTAAAAGAAAGCTGGAGTGTCTTTTTGCGTTTCTGTTCGTACGTACCTTTTCTGGATCGTCGGCGTACGCGGACAGTCCTGGTTTTATTGCTTTAAAAATCTCGGGGCCCAATTTAGGAGCCGCTGAAACAACAAACAAATCCCATGTCAACATTTATAATTAAATACCACCACATATGAGCGGCGCGAACTCTCAAACCGATTTTACAGCAACGTTAAGACAGCAAACATATCAGCAACCTGGTGCTCAAAAAGCCTCACGTCTCTATCGGGGTTAAATGCAGATATTAAAGATCTCCAGTGTTTCTCACACATGGGTGTTCCTCTGATGCTGCACCCAGTATAATGACAAGAGTCCAATTCTAAAACACTTTGAACTACAATGAAGGACAGAATGAGTCACAATTCATGTATCATTTCTGAGGAAGCAAGAAACGCTGTCACTTCATTGGCTGGAACATAAACACAGGCAGAAAAAGAAAGACAAAGAGAGATAAAAGGAGAGACAGACCCATACTGAGACACCAACCAACACAGAGAGAGACTGGAGATAAACAGAGAAATAGAAAGACAAACACACACACGGAGGCCAAGAGAGAGAGAGAGAGAGAGAGAGAGAGAGAGAGAGAGAGAGAGGCAGAGACAGTCAGTCAAGCACTTACATGGTCAGGGAGGTAGCAAAAAAAAGATTGAAGGACAGAAACAGTATAAAAAAACAGGTGGATAGTAATAGTAAGATCTAATCCTGTTGTTAATACTTAATACAATTAATACTTGGTATAAATCAGGTAGGGAAAAAGTACTGATCTGATCTCTATTACGTTTTTAACCTACGTGTGTGTGGGTGTGGTCTCAGAGTAGTGATTATTCACAAATACTTGCTGTTCATTCCACCCTTCAGATTCAGAGATGTGGCGCTTAGAGGGTGGAATGATACCGAATCGTGTTAAGGAAGTTATTACAAAAATTTTAATCTTTTAAAAGTTTGATAAGTTTGATTTATAGTGCTTCTACCAGCAACTACATGAAGGTTTTGTTTTGATCTACATCGTGGCACCAGGTTCAAGTTAAACAAGGACGGTTCAAACACCGGGAAATCGGCTACTTTTTAAAAACCAAACCGTTCCGTTAAATCAAGCAGTAATGCTGCTATAAATAACATCCTTATAAAATCTACAAAAGAATTTCATCCATCAGTGGTACAGCAGAAGGTGCTCCTACCGTTGGGTTCCAGCTGAAACTGAAAGACGTGTATTCTTGTCCCGGTGCTTCCAGCATCAAACATAATGCCATAGTGGAACGTTTGACGGAGCACCTCCACCGAAGTCGGCCTCTTACGGAGGTCTGTCCTGTAAACCTGCTCCAGGAACGGCTTGGACAGCTTCCTGTTCACGAAGTGGCGTTTCACGTACGTGAGGTAGACCACAAGACAGATCACCAGGACGAAGATGAAAGCCAGTTTGTGGATCTTCATCATTGTGCAGGTATACGGTGAGGTGGACAGTCTCGTCTTTGTATTGTAGTTGTCCCCTACCTTAAAAAAATAAATAAATAAAAGATCTTAAAAGAGATATTTACATTCACATGTACTATTAAGCTGTTCAGAAAATGAAAGAATAAATGAATATATACAAAACATTCACATCATGACTTTCATTATTACTGTCACACATTTCACTGGGATTCAAATATGAAGATGGTGAGATATGATTTATATGATTAATAATAAAAACCTGTTGGTAATGTTTACTAAAGGTAAATCAAATATATAACAGACTCATTAGACGTTTAAATAGCTCTGCATAACCACATTTTAAATTGTTTCGACTCACAAACTGGTATTTTATTTATAAAGAGGAGAAAGTGTGGAGCTAGGAGCAGAATCAGGCGGCTGTAGTTCAAACCGCGCCGTGTTTAAACCGCAGAAAGCTCTATGTGGCTAAAGAAGCCAGTATGTTTCACCCTACGTAGTGCACCTACTGAGCAAGTGGAGATCAACTTGAGACACGCTCTTAGCAAAAGCATTAGCTAACAACGCTTAGCGTTTATTAAACAAAAATAATAACACTTTTCCACAAATTACCTGGTTTTCACTTGGGTGGTCGTGTGTTCTCTTCCTCCTGAGGCCGCATTCAGTTTATCCTCCATTTCAAGGCGTCAAAACACATCAAGAGTCGCTGAGGAGTTAATTATGCCAACTAATAAAGTGACAGCCTGTACATGTCGCGGGTTGATTACGTCAGCGCTGGGCGGGCTGATGACGTGGAGGTGGGAGGCGCTTGGCCTTTGTGGCGACATCCGGCTTTCTTACAGTCAGAGTTTTTATAAGCACTGCAGTATCTGCATGTTTGAAATGTTTTAGTAAAATACCAGACACTTCTCCTTTAAACTGCAGCTTTATTTATACTGATACGTTAATTATCGTTAATAATATAATTATATCTTAGGAAATTATTTCCTTGTAATTTTCATACACACCCACATTGAGCAAAACCAACAGGAGTTTAATACAGCTGAGAAAAAAACAAAAAGAAAAGAAAGAAGAGGGGAAAAAAGCTTATTTAAGGTCATGTGGTGATACCTGTAACATTCCCTGAACAACTGGTTATACTGGGTCAAAACACAGCGAGAAAAACCTTTCAGATTTTTTGGGAAAGAATTACTCATCAGTGTAAAAAAAAGAAAAAGAGTTTTATATATATATATAAATATTTAATTTAAAATGTAAATCTTTTTTTTTTTAGTAAAATGAAGATTTTTGCCGAAGGTGAAGGATGTTTGCTTATAGGGTTTGTATACGTATATCAAGCACTCACTCATTTGCCGATTCGCTTAATTCCACCAGGGTCGTGGGGAGACCGGAGCCTATCTCAGCCAACAGTGGACAAAGGTGTACAGCCTGAATATCTCGCCAGGCCATCGCAGGACCAAGACACATACACATCCATTCATAATTCATGCTGATTTTAATCAATTCATTAATTTGTTGTGATCTTTAGGGAATATTTTTTCTTATGTAATACTCCCAGAGTTTATTCTTATGATCGATTAATTTTTAGTGCTCTTTATTCTGGTACTTGTTACACATACAGTATCATAATCTTAATTTATACATGTTATAATCAATTATATTTTACATTCTTGATATGTATGGGAATCAAATAAAATCAGATAATCACGATTGCTCTGGGGAAGTGGTGGCCCGGTGGTAGGGTCCTGGATTACTGATCTGAAGGTCGGGGGTTCAAGCACCACTATCACCGGGATGTCACTGCTGTCCCCCCAGTGCCGCTAACTGGGTTATCAGTCACTGCTGTCCCCCCAGTGCCGCTAACTGGGTTATCAAAGGCCAGCCGAGTCTTTCGCTGTCTGTGGTGGAAGGCATGTAAAAGAACCATTGCTGTCATTCGTAAAAGATTAGTTTTTAAGTAGTTTAAAGGTAATTAAGTTGCCGTCAACATGTTTCTGCCCTGCAATGGCCTGGCGAGCTGTCCAGGGTGTACTCTGCCCTCGGCCAGAGTCGGCTTAGATGGGCGCCACCCTAATTAGGATTAAGTTCAGAAAATGAATGAAGATTGATCTGCTGCAATCCACTATAGTGCCTCACCTGCCTATACTAGAACTGCAGGAAACCAGTATGATCCACACTGTGCTACCATACTGAGGAATGCAGGGAGCCACTACAGTGGCTTCTGAACATGTCTATGTGTTCTGTGAGTTCATTGATGCTATGTATAAAAAACACAACAGTAAATTATTTGAGAGGATAAGATACACCTATTTATGGTGTGGTTAGGTAATATGACTCACAGGGCTCATTCAGTACCAAAACTAACAACCGTTACACAGTTACACCTTCCTTTAAAAAAATCAACATAGAATTATTAGTATGCACAGGTTTTTATAAAGACTGTTTTGTTCTACTGCCAATTAAAACTCTCTGTTGGATAAACTGCATATTAAACATGGATTATTTATTCATCTTTACTAAACACTTTCCTTTTCAGGATCACAGTGTATCTGGAGCCTTACCCTGTGATTAGCCAATTACTGTGAGTCACGAATACACCCTGAACAGAATGCCAGCATGCACACACACCTTATCAACAAAAGGTAATTGAGTGACATTAAGTTAATAATTTCTAAATCACGATCAACTCTATAACCTCACTATATAAATCACAATGAACCTGCTAATCAAGTTCTATTATGGGATTATAAAGCAAAACAAACAAACAAAAAAGGAAATTATGGCCCATTGGGGGACCAACTTATGACGGCCATGCTTGACTGACAGGTTTGGCAGATGAGATATCGAATCAAGTCACCTGCTGGTGATCACTTACCAACATTATTTTTGGGAGTTGGAAGGTAGGAGAAAACCAGCAACCTGGAGGAAACCCACATGGATATGGGATAAAGCAATGAAACGGCAAACAAACTTCAGGATTCAGGTCCACCCAAGAACCTTTTAAGGTTGCTGAATTGATGCTGAATTTGTATTCAGCTACATTGAGTGTGTACTTATGTAAGAAAAAAAAATTAATAAAGGGCAATGACACACACACACACACATCTATTTATATCTATATCTTAATCTATATTTAAGTCTGTATCAACCTCTTTAACACAATATAAAATGCATTTGGCTTGTTTATATGATAGAGCTTTTACCTGCGTTTGTGAATGACACGGAGAACTGTGTTCACAGATGATGATTTCTGGAAGTGTTCCTGAGTCTACGCAGTGATCACCATGACAGAATCATGCCTGTTTTTAATGCAGGGTCGCCCGAGGGCTGGAAGATCCTGGTTATCCGATACCGATTTTAAACATTGTCCCTTGTACACAGAGATCTCTCCAGATTCTCAGAATCTTTTGATGGTATGATGTTCTGTAGCTGATGAGACATTCAAAGTCTTTACAGTTTTGCACTGAGGAACATTACTCGGAGTTTTTTGCAGGCTGGTGAACCTCTACACAGATGTTCTTTTTTACACCCAGTCATGTTAGTGACCAAATTAGTTCCAAAATGTTCCCCCAGATGTTTCTTTTTAGTACCACTTACACGTTCCAACTTTTTTGTGACGTTTTGTATGTTTTCTATGTTCTGTCTGAATTATAATTTGGGTTTCTACAATTTGGAAATCATTGAATTCTGTTTTTTTACATTTTACACAGTGTCAGGGTGGTACATTACTTATCACACATCAAGTTGGTTGTTTCTGTGGCTGTTTGTTTTGCATAACTTGTTCCCTCTCTTTTCCTTTCTCTCTCCTTTGAGACACAGCAGAGCCAATTACTGTCCCATTTGTGTCACTGACAATATGGCACCAGCTGGTCTCATATATATGTAGCATGTTTTGTTAAAATTGCCCTGGCTCAGAGGCGGCACGCTTGACCCTCGGCAGTTTCCTCATTCATTGTCTTAATTAACCTCCATCAGTCCTGATAAATGGGCCAATCTGCGTTCATTGCTCTGTGTGTGTGTGTGTGTGTGTGTGTGTGTGTGTATGAATACACCCTCATTTTTACCCCTCCTCTCAAGTGCATGAATATATATGACCCATATTGAGAGGCCTGACTGGGCGGCACAGCAGCAGGAGGAGGAGTGATGAGATCTCTTTTACTGATTTTCAATTGAATGCATGGAGCGACGCCTCCGAGGGCCATATGGACACATTTGACGGGTGTAAAGGTCCCTATCTAGGGCACAGGGCCCAAAGGGAGATATATGCCTCATGTGAAACTTTTCTGTCTAATCAAAGATCGGTGTAGGTGGGCCAGAGGGAGGGTTGAGGTCTTGTGCTCTTTACAAACTGTTGCTCTTTTGCTCTCCGCTCTCCTGAATTACTCACTGCATATGTAACAGTCATTAGCTGAGCTGAGTGAGCAGATGAACAGAGAGAGAGAGAGAGAGAAAGAGAAAGAGAGAGAGAGAGAGAGAGACCTCCTCCCCCATTCCCAGCTCCCTATACCCCAAAATGAGTAACAGTCAGCATTGTTTTGCACTATTAATCATATGCTGTTAATTTTCAGAAGAGAAAAACGAGTAAAAGATGAGATATGAACACAAAGAAGGAAAAAAGAGTAAACAGAAATTACTTACAGTAAAAAAAAAAATAGAATGACTAGAATGAATGATAGAATGACTGGTATAATGTGAATACAGTAATTAAAGTTTTCTACTGAAGAGCCGATGTGTTTTATCGTCCCTTATCAGTACATTGGACAAATATAAAGTTTCCCCACCCGACTCACCGGCTTACTATCTCTTATTCGCCTGATCTACAAAACCTGAATCTAAAAATCTACACCTGATCTTTATTTTGGTTCTGCGTCTGTTTACAATAACAATAAAAAGACTGCATGACTCAAGGAATGATCTTGTGCATGCATGATAACTTGTCAGCGCAACATAGATTCATATTAAGTGGAAAAGTCAGAGATTAAATGTTCTGCACTCGTGCTTGCCTCAAGGTGGTGATGTTATTAATATCATGGCACCCGATGCAGGGGTCACTGCAGGGGTCACTACAGGGGTCATTGACACTCGCGTACAGGAGTAAACAAATGGTTTCAGAAAGATGTTATGGTTGATTTAATTTTATTTTCAAGAGATACCACTGTACGTCATGTCTCTTTAACATGCCTGCTACGTGAATAGCTAACTTTAATGTCTACAGCAAATGCTCTACAAATGTTTATATAATTAAAAAGATGTATTTAATTGTAGAATGCTGTAGTATAAGATGAATGAAATACCACCTGGCCCAGCGATGGTTTGGAGATTTGTTGAGTGAACCCCACTTTATCCCCAGTGTCGGCTCCTGCCCCCTCACGACCCTAATGGGAGTAAACTGTTTGGCAAGTGAGTGAGTGAGTGAGTGAGTGAGTGAAACACCACCTGTTCTTGGTAAATAATTAACATCATGATAACTGGTATAATGCTAATATTACTTATAATTTGATGGTTATGGGGGTGGTACAGTGGCATAGTGGCATAGTGGTTAGCGCGTCTACCTCACACCCTGAAGGTCCTGAGTTTGAGTCCCGGGCTTGTCGAGGGTGTTTCAGTTTGGAGTTTGCATGTTCCCTCCATGCAGGGGTTCCTGCAGTTCCTCCTACAGTCCAAAGACATGCACATTAGGCTAATTTGTTGTTACAGATTGCCCCTAGGTGTGAGTATGAAGGGATGCATGTGTTGGGCCTATGATGGACTGGCAAGCTGTTCAGGATGTACCCAACATTTGCCCATGGTTGGCTGATAGACTCCAGATTACCTTTGATCCTTTGAAGAGGTTTGGTGAAAGAATTTCCTGGTGGTTTTAGCTTAGGAAAGGTTTATTCATCAAGCCTGGCAAATGAGCACCACAAAGAATAATCTGAGCACTACATAAATACAAAAAACACTAAATAAAAGCAAATTCCATTTGAGTCCATTTTCATCGATTTTTTTATTGTACTTTTTTTTTTTTTTTTTTTTGCATTTATACACTTGTCTAGGAAGGCAATTTTATGAAAAAAGTCTTTTGTCTCTTTTTACCACAATGTTTAGCATGTAACATGAAAACAAATTCCTTTAAAGTCTCGTTGAACACCCATTATAATTCCTCTGCTGGAGATTTAATCATGTAGCCGGCATGGCAAACAATCCAAAGAGATTAGTTTTTTCTTTATAATAATAATAATAATAATAATAAATTCTCCTATTTTCCCTCGTTCCAGCAGTAGGAGCCGACTCCAATCAGCCAATGTTTATGGCATTAGCCTGGTCCAATCCAATTTTCCATCACTAGCATCCTACCTTTTATAGATGGATAATAAAAGGATAAAACCTAATGCTCTTTAGATTTGTTATGTAATTATATTTAAATGTCACATCATAGGAAAGTAATAATAAGAATAATAATAAGAAAAAGAACAAGAAGAGGTAGAAGAAGAAATTACAATTTACTTAGTGTGCACTGTTAAAGTGAGGCTAATCTCAAATCAATTTCTACTAAATCTACATGATTGTAGAAGGAGAGAACGAGCGGGAGAGAAAGAGAAAGAGAGGGGGAGAGAGAGAGAGAGAGGGAGAGAGAGAGAGAGATTGTTGGGTGGAGATTACATCTGGATTCATATAAGTGCAATAATAATGCTGCAATAGTCCTCTATCTCTGTGCTTACAACTGCATAAATAGTAAGAAAGTAAAATAAACTTTGCAGTTTAGAATAAATAATAATAATATTTATTATATGGCAACGACAGAGATGTGGATCTGATTAGATGTGTATGACTGTAGATACACAGGCAATAACTTGTGCAAGGCCCAGTGTGTATCCGACCGGCAACTTAGCTGTTAGCTAGCTGCAGTGTGCACTATGAACTTTAGTAGCTTCCAGAAAAGCTTTCGCCATTTTACAGAAGAGAAAAGGGGTACAGGAAATATCCTAATGAATAAAGAGTTCAGGCCAGGACCTGTGAAGTACTCACTGCTCATCGGCTTTGCACTGAGATGCAGCATATATTCTTCCTTGTGATTTTATTTACTACTCTACCTCTTCCTTTTGTGTGTGTGTGTGTGTGTGTGTGAGTGTGTGTGTGTGTGTGTGAGTGTGTGTGAGTGTGTGTGTGTGAGTGTGAGTGTGTGTGTGTGAGTGTGTGTGAGTGTGTGTGTGTGAGTGTGAGTGTGTGTGTGTGTGTGTG
>JAOUQZ010000002.1:23732641-23761761 GCA_028564935.1 Neosilurus hyrtlii
CTGGCGTGTATTCAGATCCGCCCTGTGCAGAACGAATCGGGGATGTTTCCACCAGCGCATGATTTAGTTAAACCACACGAGCTTCTCTCATTTCGAAAGGAAACGTTTTCGTGGCAGACGTCCCCCTTTAAAGATTATTCCCGTTGGAATCCTGGGAATTTTTTAAGTGGGAAACTGAAATTTGTCAGAAATTTTAAAGTCACATCCGTTTATATTTTTAAGACGAGCTGATAGTTTTTCTTTTTGTTTTTATTTGAAGGTTCTCCATACTGTTGTGTATTTATTCATATGTTTTATATAATATTTACAGATTTTGGAACAATAAGCCTCATTGTGTCCCCAGTGCTGTAGATACCCTGAAAAGGCTGCACATGTACGTGTGCTGAAAGTAAACCGTAACTCGTGGGTAAAGTCTTCAGGATGGAGGAGGTTGCACTTTTATCTGTAACATAAAACAAGCTGTGATCGGCCCCTGAACAGAAACGGCCCCTGAACAGAAACGGCTGTTTATAGCAGCGATAACGTGAATATGAAAATATGACGAATCAGTTTATTGGTTGTTCTGATGCTGGAGGCTGAATAAACATCATCTCACACAAAACTTCAACAATTAAACTTTATAGAAATGTATTTATATGAAATATCTGCAAAAAATCCCATCTGAAATCTCTTGAGATAATTGAAAACCCCTCCAGTACCAAACCACAGAACCGGGTTCTTAGCGTCTCTCTCAGCTCGGTTCAGTTCCTGTTTTTTTTTCCTTCTTCTCAAAGCTGACTTCATCTCCGGTAAGCCGTGCGCTGTTTACAGACCGTTATAATTACACGCTTAAGTTGTGTCTGTAGCCTTGACTTTAATTGTCACGTCGCTGAAAAATACAGCGTTGCGGTTTCCTCAGCCACAGGACAGACGTGAGCCGGGACTCTGACCGAAACCCGTCTTAATCGGCGCTATAAAGACTCTGGCCGTGTTAAGACAGGAGTTTGAAATCTAATTTAGTTTTTACAAAGTTTTTAAGATGTATTTTTAAACTCTACGATCCATTCTGTGAGATATTTCGGAGGGAGGAACGCTCAGGGACGAGGGCTGTTCACAGGGTGCTCTTGAGTAACTTTCTGATGGCAGGGAGGGAATCTGGAGTGTTTCATTGTTATAAACATGCTTTGTTTTCATGCCTGAAATTATGGTTTCTTACCCCTCTGCTCAGATGGGTGTAGGGGGGGGGGGGGTGCATTGCATTCCGCTCACCAACTAAAAGAAAAAAGTCCTCACCGATCGTCATTTTCAGACTGGGTCACTGCTATCCAATATGGCCGCCGTGGGCTGAGGGGTTCTTCGCTTTGTGGGGATATGTTTATATTTTTAACTTCATGTCCCTCAGCTGCATTGGCCAATCACTACTCGATATTCATCTAACCACGCCCCTTTAAAAAAATTCTTCAAGTTATCAAGTTTATTTGTCGTATACAGGTAACAATGAAACATCACTACCGGACTCAGAGCCCTTCAATACTGCACTTAAGAACCAAACATTTCACATAAAATTTACTTTTAGATAAAAAATAAAGTAAGAATAAAAACTGTACAAGTAAATATAAGCTCAAAAGAAAGTGTTTCTATATATTTATACAGAATACTAAAAGAAATACTGAAGGAGTTGTCGTGCGGAGGTAGTGTGTGCACTTTGTCTGATAGATCAGCTGTTCAGTAGCCTGATGGCTTGTGGGTAGAAACTGTCCCTGGATCTGCTGGCGTGAGTCCGGTTGCTTCTGTAGCGTCTGACCGACGGCAGGAGCGTTAGGAGTGTGTGGCTGGGATCACAGAGGATCCGCTGGGTAGAAGTTGGTGATTATTTTGGAGTCCATGCCGAACCTCCTCAGCCGCTGGAGAAAGAAGAGCCGTTGTCTCGCTGCTTTCGTGATCACACCCACGTGATGTGACCAGCTCAGATCCTCACTGATGTTGATCCCCAGGAACCTGAAGCAACTGACTCCCTCCACCGCTGTCCCCTCGATGTGGATTGGGATGTGACCTCCACCCTGCAGTCTCCTGTAGTCCACGATCAGCTCGTCGGTCTTGCTGACGTTGAGCAGCAGGTTGTCGTCCCGGCGCCATGATGTCCGGGCTCTCACCTCTGCTCTGTAAGCGGACTCGCAGCCGATGATGGTGGTGTCGTCTGAAAATTTGACGCCGGTGTTGGAGCTGTGTGGCCGTACAGTCGTGGCTGAACAGGGTGTACAGCAGGGGGCTGAGCTCACATCCCTGTGTAGTAGATACTAAACGCTTTATCTAATGCAGCTGTTTCTGAGATTTGAGGCGCACTGTGGAGAATGAGAGGCGTCATCAGGTTGTTTGTAAACAGAGACAGGAAGTAAAAACGCTGAAGTGGTTGTAGGGGAAGTGACGCTGCGGCAGCGAGCTGAGAACCTTCGTCTGTAGAGACTCTGTACTGAAGTGTGACGTGCAGTGAAGGATTTAAGAATATTTCACTACAAATACATAACGACTTTCTCTCTCTCTTTCTTTCTCTCTTTCTTTCTCTCTCTTTCTCTCCCTCTCTTTTTCTTTCTTTCTTTCTTTCTCTCTCTCCCTCTCTCTTTCTCTTTATTTCTTTCTCTCTCTCCCCCCTCTCTCCCTCTCTTTTTCTTTCTCTCCCTCTCTTTTTCTTTCTCTCCCTCTCTTTCTCTTTCTTTCTTTCTCTTTCCCCCTCTCTCTTTCTTTCTTTCTTTCACTCTCTCCCTCTCTTTCTCTTTTTTCTCTCTCTCCCCGTCTCTCCCCCTCTCCCTCTTTCTCTCTCTCTCCCCCTCTCCCTCTTTCTTTCTCTCTCTCCCCCCTCTCCCAATCTTTCTCTTTTTTTCTTTCTCTTTCTCCCCTCTCTCTACCTGTCTGTTTCTCTTTCTTCATCTCTCTCTCTTTCACTCTAACACTCTTTCTCCCCCTCCCTCTCTCTATCTCTCTCTTTCTCCCCCCTCCCTCTCTCCGTCCCTCTCTTTCTCTTTCTCCCTCTCCCTCTTTCTCACTATCCTCTCTCTCTTTATCCCCCCGTTCACCTGCTCTTCGTGTGTGTGTGTGTGTGTGTGTGTGTAGGAATTACAGGACTTGCAGCGAGACCCTCCTTCACAATGCTCAGCAGGACCGATGGGAGAGGACTGTGAGTATTTATTATCTCTCCACGAATCCTAAACGAATGAAAGTAATCAGTAGAAGCCAGAAGGAAGGACAGGGTGGAGCGATGAAGTTACTGATCACTGGGACTTTAATGATCCTCCAGTAACAGCGAGTTTTATTTATACCACAGCAGTTCAACACGTTTATAATCCCTCCGTCATAATGTTCATGCTGTAGAACGACTTGTGTGACTGTTACAGAGCTCTGACATCACAGACTTAGGCCATGAGCCGATGATAAACAAAACTGAGTCACTGACATTAGAAGGAAGTGATTGTATGCAGCGTGTATCCCAGCAGTCCCTGTGCAGGTCGTTAGTAAAACCCTGTTCTCTGAGTCTCTGTGATGAAATGGTTCCATGTGATGGTGTTTGATCATTTTTCCTTTTTTCGTTTCTTTTTTTTAGTGTTTCACTGGCAGGCTACGATAATGGGACCAGTAAGAAAAGACCTTCTTTATTCTCTCTGTTTTCTTTGTGATATTTGTTGAATGTGCTTTTGGTTTTCATCCTGACATCCAGCACAGTCCAGTCGTCTGGTTTCGCTTCGTACTTATTAAAGTACCAGGTTTAAAAACCTGACCCTGGGCTCTCGAGTGGCGCATCGACAAGGTGCGTGACTATCAACCCGGAGATCGCAGGTTCGAATCCGGATTGATGCCACATCAATCCCGTGACCGGGAGTCCATGGGAGCTAATTGGCCGAGCTCTCACTGGAGGGAGGGACTTTGTACGTTCACTTCCCTGTCAATCACCAGCCAATACGTACGTACCAGGGGGCGGATATTCCACACGCAAGCCCCGATTTCCTGTTTGCGCAGGAAGTATGTCAACATGCAGGATAACCTTACCGTAGTCAAGTGGTTTACTGAAAATAAAGTGTTACGAGATTGTGATCGTCGGGAAAGTCAGAAACCAGTAAGCTCCAAAGTTGAGAATTTTTAATAGCAGTATTTTTATTAAAATTGTAGACTGCAGTTATTTGATTTTATTCCGACTGTAACATTATTCTCCTGGCAAAGTGGTGCACTTTTTATTCGTTTATTTTTAATTGATTAAACTTGTGTAAATTTCCGTTAAAAGTCTCCTAATCCCGTCACCTTTGGCCTTTCTCCTCTCTCAGGGTGACAGTCCGTATCAGGGCGGGGTTTTCTTCCTGACGATTCACTTTCCAACAGATTACCCCTTTAAACCACCCAAGGTGAGTCCGCATGGCAGGGTGTGTGATCCACGTCACCAGTAAACTCTTTCTCTTTCTCACTGGTTTCTTTCAAAGAACTGGGCTCATTAGTTCTAAAAGGAAATTGATCATCTTTCTAATTAAAGTCGATCAGAGTGAATGTGTTTCGTCTTGAGATCGGGCTTTATTTTCTTACTAGTTTATTAATGTACAGTTTAATTCAGAAATAATCAACTAAGAATAGCATTGTGACGTTGTAATGATTCACATTGAGGGGTGATCACACTAGAAAAGCAACTGATGCGAATTGATCTTTTAGAAATTTTTGCAGGTTTTTTAAATCCATGTCGAGATGTTTTATGACTCCTCATGCAAGTCAATATCTTGTGACTTAAATGCGTAAATAGCACGAAATTCACCCGACAACTTGCGACTTATTTGCGATTAGTAAATCGGTCGCGTTTTGTTCTCAAACCATTCGCTTTTTAATCGCATGCTATTAGCGCGAACAAAATGCCAGCATGCCTCACGCTCTCTGCGTGGAAATCTCCAACACGTCGCATTTCCTTGCGAACAAAAGGAGAATAATTTGCGAGCAAGACGACGACTTTGTGACTTTCTCACAAGATGTGCCGACTGTTTGGGGAAAAGGTTTTTTTCCTCTGGTGTGATCGCCCCCTAACCACTTCATCTTTAATGGCTTGGAATGCGGCACATCGGTTGGAAGATCATGTGACTCGTGTATTTTGTGATTTAATGGTTTGATTTATTAATTGCATTAGTAAGTGTTTTAATGCAGATCTAATTTATTTCCCTAATAAATGACCCTCACTCCTAAACAACGTTAGCCTCTGAGCTCCCAAATAAAAATCAATAAGAACTTCTTAAATAACTGTTTATTAGCTATGTGTTTTTTTAATTAGGAAAATGTCATTTAATCATGTTGGAGGAATATAAATAACAGTTGACTTGTGCATCATAAACAGTGATTTAAAATGCTTTCTTAGCCCCACTGCTGAATATTTGAACCAAGGGATTTTTTGTTTTTGTTTTTTTAGGTTGCCTTCACAACAAAAATCTACCATCCAAACATCAACAGTAACGGCAGCATCTGTCTGGACATCCTGCGCTCTCAGTGGAGTCCTGCGCTCACAGTGTCTAAAGGTACCCACTATAACCTGATCGAAATAAATATGTAAATAAAATAAGATGCACAAGAAAAGAAAAAATTTGACAATGATGTACTGCAGCTCAACGATTTTTAAATTGGTGGAAAAAAGAGGACCTGGCAACCCTGAAACACTTGTAAAGCTTTCAGAAAATCGTCAGGCACCTGGTTTTGAGTGATGCATGAAAAGCAAAGCAGGTGGGAACGAATGTGTGGAATTTATCTGTAAGTTGTTCATAGGTAGGAATGTTGGGAAAATGTTTCTTATTCCGGTAAAATTATACATAAAGGGGCTCCCGAGTGGCGCATCGACAAGGTGCGCGACTATCAACCCGGAGATCGCAAGTTCGAATCCGAGATGATGCCACTGCCATCCGTGACCGGGAGTCCATTGGAGCTAATTGTCCGAGCTCTTACGGGAACGAGGGAGGGATGGCATTCACTCACTTCCCTGTCACTCACAGCGGTCATCAGCCAATCAGGGGCGTCTGTGAGCTCATTGGTACGAGGGGGCGCTTTCCCTCCGAGTGTGTTAGGCCGCCCCCAAGTATGCATGCGCAGCAGTTCGAAAAGAGGCGGGTGGCAGCATCGCATGTCACAGAGGGGGCGTGTGCTTGCTTACTCTCCTCCCTGGTTGGTGGTGTTCGTGTGATGGGGAAGGCAAAAATTGGTGGGTGGGAATTGGATACGACGAATATGGAGGGAGAAATCCCAAAAAGAAAAAAATGATACATAAAAAAACAAACTAATGTAAACCTTAAGTTGGTTGAATTTAAACTTGTAATTGTATTTTTTTTTATTAGGTTTACAGCATGTAGCCACGCCCAGGTTGTTTTCAGTTGCTGTTACAGGTCTTCATATTATTATTGGCAGAGAAATTATTCAGGATACCTTCCATGTCTTCCGTTGTGCATTTCCTTCACCGTTTAGTCGTCATTTCATGCTCCAGCTGTCTGCCTGCATGACCATTTATGGAGTTCTGTGGGAGTCACTAAATGCAAATGAGCTGTGTCCAGAATTCACTTACAGGTGATCATTGTACACATGCAAGTCTAAGAAACGTTTCCTGGAGCATCTGTTGATCCAGGAACAAATTTTACATACAAGTTTATTGAAAGATTGAAAAAAAAAGATAAGATGCCTTGAGTACAATAATATACTTGGACCTCCAGCTGTGCTCTGTGTTCCTGTACACGTCTGGCTGTGTGATTTTCACAGACAACATGGAAAACACTGAATACAGCTGAGCAGACTTCAATGAATTTTAGTGTTTACTACACAGGAACACGAGAAAAGCAAAACAAACCAAAGTTTTTGTTTTATTTTTACATTTTTGATTAATTTAAGCATTCTCTGAAGTTTCCAGGGTGGATTACCTCAATTAATATTAATATATATACTGCACAGGACCTACACAATCTGATTGGTTCAGAACTATTATTATTATTTATCCCACAATAGCGATCCAATCAGATCGCGCCATTCCTTTGTACTGTGTGTATATATTTATAATTGTTGTTATTACACTTATATTGTGAATCGAACTGTCTTCCAGTGTTGTTATCCATATGCTCACTGCTGTGTGACCCGAACCCGGACGACCCTTTAGTTCCGGACATCGCACACATCTACAAATCAGACAAAGACAAGTATGAAACCTTTCTATGTTAACTTCAGATCACCTTCACACCAGATAAAGATGTGAGAACCCTTCCTTTAAAAGGTTGTAACTCTGATGTTAGTTTGTTTATCCACGTATGCAGTAACATTAGCAAAGCATGTTATTTTAGAAGATCAGTTGGGCAGCGTGCCAAACATTTTGGTTCATCAGTGCTCAAATATTTCACTTATTAAAGAACAAACAAGTTATTTCCTGTAATTGTTTAGTTCTGGGATAGAGAGCAGCTTCTCGCTCTTGAAAAAGAAAATTACTTAAATTAAAAATCAAGTAGATTTACCTTCATGTGAGAGGAAAGTCAAGAAAGTCACAGAGCGAAGAAATTGCCACCGTTTTGGTGACATTACGGTTACCATACAGGAAACAATACGTGACAAGCAAAAGGTGTCGCAGATCGCTTCATGATACCAGCCACTCGAACCACAGAGAGCTCATTGCCAGCTTTAAACCGCTTAGGTAACCCTCTCGCATCTTTCTTGCTTCCAAATGTTTCCGAGTGAAACTGTGAGTAGCGAGTTCCAGATTTGAAGTGTAGATCCAGGAGCAGAATCGAGCTAGTTCACTAATAAACCCGCCCACTTCATATCATTCGAGAAAATTTTGCCTCTCGTGCTCATTGCGCTGGTTTTCACTGACTTTACATGGTCGCTTGTGACTCATCACTTCCTGTGCGGATGGTTCTTAAGTGTGGTTTAACTGGTATAGAGTTAATAGCAGTAGTTCGGGCTGTGACTGAAATTCCATTTCGTGATTATTGACATCATTGCATAGCTTGATAACGATACGGATTCATGATGGAGCACATTTTCTGTAAAACTGATGAATAAATAAATAAACAGACCTTTATTTTGTGGGCGGTGAGCCAGTAGGTTACTGTGTTTGATTCCATGGTGTTACCCGGGGTTATCTCATGGTAAAATATGTGTATTGTGGAATCTACACTGATGAAGAGATAATCGGCTAAAACACAGTGTTGGTGCTGAAAGTGTTTCGCTTTGGAGAAAAATAGAATTTTCAGATGGCGTTATATGATAACTTTTTTCATAATGATTAGTTTCTGCAGCCTGATGAATAAGGCAACATTACATTCACCAAGCTTGAACCAGCTGTAGAGAATCACACGGTGTTAGAGAGGAAGAGACACCATTTGTTTCATCATTTCAATTCATGTAGTGTCCGTAACTTTCGCTATGTCAAACTTTCAAGGATCTTAAGTGTCATAGAAATGAAACTCGGCTTATTCAGATCTCACGTAATACAGAAAAAGTGTGCTGTTCTGAGACGCGTCATTTCTAAGGTGCAACATGAATCCGACATGGTTACGGACACTACAGCGCGTTAACAGAAACACTGTCATTAGTAATTTTGGGATATAATCTGTCATTTTTGATGGATTTCTTCGATTCAACCAACATTTATTACATGTAGAAATATGAATAAATTGCATTCAAAATTATTAAAAAAAACTTTTTTTTAAGTGAGACAGTATAACACTGAAATCCTGCCATTTTAGTGGAACATATAAAACCATATGCGCCAGACGACTGATATTAGCAACTTAAAATGTTCAGGGAAGCAAGATTGTCGTCCTTCACACAGGAAAAACTTCAGGCTATACTATTACGGCAGACTGAGTCTCTGTGTTAGGAGCATAACAGCAACTCAGCACCAATAATGTGTTTCGCCCAGAAGTATATAAAAGTACACGGATAAAAATGTAAATAAAGGGGATCTTAAAATGAGTGTTTGTGTCACGGTCTGCGGATCCCTGTGACCTGATTTGATTTGGTGTTTATTCCCCCACACAGATACAACAGAACGGCGCGAGAGTGGACTCAGAAATACGCCATGTAACTCCCTCTGACTCCGCCGGCAGGACTCTGAACGGTTGCACGTGGACGATTAACGAGGATGTACTGTACCACCTCTATCTAAATCCGGTGGACTTTTTTGTTCTCTTCCTCTTTTTTTTCCTTTACAGAAGAAAACCTGTAACTAAAACTGGAACTGCGTCACGCAGCAGATCCGTTCGCTTTTCCGTTTACAGAACCATGGTGGATCAACAAAGCTTCGTCAGGCTACTGCGGAGTCGCAGTGTAGCCGCAACGGTAATAACGATAAAAATTAGCATTGTTACTGGTATATGTTTATTTTTTCCTCTCTTTTAGATATTTTATGTCATATTAAAACCTGTTTTGGATCTATTTTTATTTTGAATTAAACTTTTTTTTGGTGATGTTGTGTGTGAACTAACAAGCAGGTTTTGTTCTTTTAGATTGTTAATAAAGGTTTACTGTGTGTTAGGGGTCTGATGGTATACTGTGATGAAGGAATGTGGAAGAATTATTCAGTTAATGTTAAACTATACTGGTATACATGACCCTGAGGGGGATAAAGTGTTGTAAAGCCAGGTTGCCTTTTGAAAAAGGTGAAAATAAAAAGAGAACTGTATTTCTACCTTGTTTTGATGACGTCTAGTTTTCTCGAACATCATCACTTGTGCACTCACCACAAATGTGTACGAGCAGCGGATATTATATAACAAGAGGTGGCATGTGTGTGGTGGTTTGCATTGACCATAAACATCTGGTGTGTTTTTCTGATGTGCTGTTATATGAGTCTGTTCAAAAAATCTATTTAAAATGTGGGTGAAATTTAATAAAACGACCAGCGAACCGTTCCACTGTTAACTGGATTATATGAGGGAGTATGCATGTGATGTGTTTGTTATCGAGTGGCACAGAGAACGTCAGAGACGATGCCCCTACACGCCAAGAACCAACGACGTCTGAGAAACGGTCTCCATCGATTAAAATGATAAGTGTTTCAAAAAGGCATAAAGCACGTCCACCTCACGGCAAGAAGGTTCCAGGTTCGATTCCCGGGGCTCGGCGAGGGTGTTTCTGTGTACAGTTTGCATGCATGGGTTTCCTCCGGGTACTCTGGTTTCCTCCCACAGTCCAAAAACTTGCAGTAGGCTAATTGACTGTTCCTAATCGCCCCTAGGTGTGAGTGTGAATGGTTGTGCGTGTTGCACTGCGATGGTCTGGCAAGCTGTTCAGGGTGTACCCGCCCTCGCCCAGAGTCGGCTGAGATGGGCGCCAGCCTCCCGGGGACCCTAATCAGGATTAAGTGCTTCAGAAAATGATTGAACGAGTTTGTGTTGCCATTTTGGAACAAACTGAAGTGAACTAGCACATTTTTTGTTCAGTAATCTAAGTGCTGAAGAAGCAAACGCCGTCCTCCAGGCTGGTCTGTTGGCGGCGGATGTGAGGAGCTCTGGCACATGAAACCAGCTCTTACGTTTCCATCCCCGCCTGTACAATGGTCTTGCAGAGGCTGTCGTGCTGAGTGATGTCGCCAAACCACGCCGTCTTGCGTCACTTGGCAGTGGAGAGGTTCCCGTAGACCCCCGACACTTCCGACCTTGCTTCGGAGAAAGTCATCAGTCTTATGCTCCTTGTAGGAGATACGGAGCAGTTTTCTCAGGCGTCGGGACTCAAAGTGTCCACGTCTCACAACCGTAGAGGAGAATGGAAAAGACCGCTGACTTGTATTCTATATCATACTTCATGCGATATTTGTTTATTGTTGGAAACTTGCTGTAGTATAAGAGGAAAGACGCCCTTCAGGACAAGCTGTTGGAAAATGATCAGCAGTCACTTCTGCGCTGACGAGTTTACTAGTTGATAACTATCAGAGGTACTTGATTAGCCATGGTTCATTTGGCACCGGAGCTCACCAGCACCACAATACAATAAAAGTTAAAAAGCAACCTTTTTTTATTATTAACGTAAGTATGCTAGTCGCTCGCTGCATTCAGCCTCACAGTGAAGTTTTGATCATGTTTATAGATGACAGGAAATCCTTCTGAGTCCTATAAACCACATCAGGAAGTCTGATTCATCACTGAAGAGCTGGAAGTGGTTTGATGCTCATATTTACAGTAATCATGTTGATATCTGTTAGACTCGTAGCTCCATTATTAAGGAAAATAAGTTTGCAATGTCCTGCACAACACATCTCGGTTGACTGACTTCACACACTTCACACACAACCTCAGGCAAAAGTTATGAAATCGGGACACTGAAGGGTGTGAATTCTCCCAGCTCTTACTCCATAACAAATAAACAAATCACCAAAAAAAAGGTTTAATAGCTAAACATTCTGGCTTTATAAAGTATTATAAAATACACTGTGCGGCCAAAAAAAGAAAGAAAAAGAGAAAGAAACCTTGCGCACTAATATCATGTACAACATTTATCTTTGGTTTCAGCACGTAATCGTCATGATGTTGTTTCAACAAACTTAAGCAACAGAACATCGATTTCCGTCCAGTGTCGGGTTCATTTCTCACCGACGTCCTGAATCGATGAGGGAAAAACTGAACCCCTCCATAAAGTCTAATCCAGCACATCCCCAAAACTCTCAGTAGGGTGAAGGTCGGGACTCTGGGGGGCCGATACATATGTGAAAATGATTCCTCGTGCTCCCTGAACCACTCGCTCATTATCTGAGTCCCCATTTTATATCCGTGCCATCAGGGAAGAAAAAGTGCATCGATGTGATAACCTGCTCGTTCACTACATTCAGATCATCAGCCGACTTCATTTTATTGCCACATTATTGTTGCTGAGCCTCGACCGGACCAACCGGAGCAACAATGCCATGGAGATTACATGCTGTGATCAAAATAAACGCTCTCCATGAAAATAATACGGTGCAACTTTTTTTTTTGGGACGGCCGGTGTGCATATGTTAGTGAGTGTGTGGTTAAAAGCGAGTGCTTACGGTCGTTTCTTTAAGGTTTCCTACATGATCTAATACGACAGTCATTAATTCAAGTCCCTGAAGAAGGGAATCCGTCACTGAGTGTGAGATGTTAGTACTTATGAGTCTAAAAGCAGTTTCTAAAATTTGTTGCAAAAGGAAAAACGAGCATACTGGTACATACAGGTAGATCAATAACGTGGGCGGCACGGGGGTGTAGCGGCTAGCACGTCCGCCTCACGCCAAGAAGGTCCTGGGTTCGATTCCCAGGCTCAGCGAAGGCGTTTCTGTGTGTTCGCCTCGTGCTCATGTGGGTTTCCTTTAGGTTCTCCAGTTTCTATGTAGGCTAACTGGCTGTTCCAGATTGCCCCTAGGTGTGAGTGTGAGTGTTGCCCTGCGATGGCCTGGTGAGCTGTTCAGGGTGTACCCCGCCTTTGTCCAGTGTCGGTTGAGATAGGGTTCCAGCCTTCCTGTGACTCTAGTAGGATTAAGTGGCTCAGCAAATAAGTGAGCGAGTGTTTAATGCCATTTAAAATTGTTCACTCTCTCACAGGAAGGCTGGAGCCTATCTCAGCCGACACTGGGCAAAGGCGGGGTACACCCTGAACAACTCACCAGTCCACTGCGAGGCAACACACACAACAATTCACATTTACACTCACACTTTGGGGCAATTTGGAACAGCCAGTTAGCTTAATGTGCACGTCCTTAGACTGTGGGAGGAAACTGAAGAACCAGGAGGAAACCTGCGTGAGCATGGGGAGAACATGTAAATTTTCAAACCCAGGACCTTCTCGCTGTGAGGCGTACTACCCGCTACACCACCGTGCCGCCCACTTTTAAAATCGTCCTGTTACAAGTTTGATAACTCGCTAACGATAACGAACACGGCGTGAGAGCGAGAGAGCGACGTACCGCTACCGAGGTATGAAATGTTTTGAAATTCTGGAACTCACAGCCGTTTTGTAATAACTGTGGATGTTTCTAGTTATTCCACATCAGTGATAAAAGAGTATAATGGAAAAACTAAAAAGGAGGAAAAGTGCTGATGGTTTCATCCATTTCATCACCAGCTTTGGGTTTTTTCTGTTCTACTCGTTATGAGCTCGTTACTCAGTAAGACGGGAAGTAAGGCTCTTTTTTTCAGCTTCCGTTTGAGGTGTTAGCATTAAGGCCTCAGCTTTGACAGATAAATGAAGGTTTAAGAGGTAAGAATTCTTGTCAGTTTGTGATGTAAGAACTTCATAAACACTGCGGTTACTGCTGGGACACGACCTGATAAACTTCTCCTCGTTTCACGAAATCTCTGCTGAGAACCTGCTGGCTGTGTGAACAGGATGCCGCCAACTTTTGTTTAAAAAGCAGTGTTTCATCATTCGAGTGCTATTTACGGTGATTTGGGGGAAAATTGCTCAAATGACACACGCCGTGTTACCCTGACTGAGCTGGTGTGTGTGTTAAGTAACTGTCTGAGCCGTTATCTGGGGTTAAGATCAGGGTGTAACTCTGGTGGTGTTGAGGTTTTCTGTTACCAGCTGCTTTCGCTTTTTTTTTTTTTTTTTTTTTTCCACTGATGTGTAATCAGGTTTACAATCTGTACCTCTGGTTGAGACGCTGCAAAAGCGAAACGTTTCCTTCAAAGTTGAGATTATGGTGTGTGTATGTGTGTGTGTGTTTGTGTGTGTGTGTGTGTTTTGACTGCTTCTTCTCACTGAAACTGTCTTTCTTGTCCCTCACACGCTCACACACTTGCTGAACCACTTAGTCCTATTAGGGTCGCGGTGAGGCTGGAGCCTATCTCAGCCGACACTGGGTGAAGGCGGGGTACCCCCGAACAGCTAGCCAGACCATCGCACACAGGCCAACACACACAGCAATTCACACTCACACCCAGGGTCACCTAGCTTAAAGTGCGGACGGCCCTGTGAGGTGGATGTAACCACTACACCACCGTGCCGCCCGTGATGAATGGCGATGTTTCGGGGCTCACCTTGCGGATCTGTGGCGTGGACGTCTGAGCGTTGTGACCTGGTGGCGTTACAGCTGTGGCGGTTGTGGACATTCCTGTGTAACCGGAGTTACATCCTTATGTGACGTACATGTTTACTGGACCTGGAACCAGATGTAACTTGTGTGAGTCGCTCTGAATGAGACGTTCTGAAAGATGCCAGGACTGTAAATGTGAAAATCCTGACAGCTTTTGGAGGTTTTTTTGTCATAGCAACCTTGTGTGTGAGGAAAACACCACACGATTGAACCTCTTTATTATTGTTGTAATTATGGATGTGCGCATGCGCGTGTCACACTTCGTGAACTGGGGAATATTTTTGGGACTTGGGTTGAAAGTGGGCGTGAGGATGGAGGGAAAGTGGGCGGGGATTCCAGGCGTGAAAGGAAGGGACTCGGGGCTGTGTGCAGGAGAAGGTCGGAGAGGATGGTGGATGTCAGGAGGTTTGGAGAGGAGCAGGAAGGAGCTCGGGACCATCCAGAGGAGGAGAAGCTCCAGAGCCGCACCGGAATGTTTCATCTTTGCGTTTTATGAAAAAAAAACCCACCCCCAGTCTCACAGAGAGAGTTTGGGAAGTGTGTGTGTGTGTGTGTGTGTGTGTTCAGCGGTGGTTCTGGAGCGACATGGCCGCGCAGCGACCCCCCCTGAGCGGCTGCTCTCAGCACTCGGACCCGGGCTCGAACAGCGAGCGCAGCGCCGACTCCCCTCTGCCCGCCTCGGAGAGCGACTCGAGCGGCCACGTGTCTCCGCCCCACCCGGACTGGACCGAGGAGAGGTTCCGAGTGGACCGAAAGAGACTGGAAACCCTGTTGTTAGGTAGGTTTTTAATCACCTTTTATTAAAATACACCGGAATTTGATGAAGATTCAGTTTTTTGTTGCTTATCAACAAGAAGGTCAGTTCAGACTGAATTTCTTTTCTTTTCTTCCCATAACAAAAATTTAAATAAAACAAAACCCTGTAAAACTTCCTCCCGGGGAAGTCGCACGTGATAATGTGTTACCCAGGATGCTTTGGGATGTTTTTACTTTGGAATACTGTAGCCTTACTTCTTTTTGTTTTATTTATTTTTTTGTTACTTTGTTTGTTATTTTTTTGCTACTTTTTTTGTAACTTTTCTGCGGTTCAAACTTTTTAAGAATTTAAACACTTGTCCAGAGCGTTTTTTCCCCGTTTTTCCTTTTTTAAAGATTTGTTCTTGTTGGTCTGATTCTGAACTACAACAAAAACCACAAAAATACCACATTTCTGCTCATTTTTTTATTGTTTTCTCAACAATTTGTTTCCCTCCTTCATGTTTGGATTTTTGTATAAAATTTGTTTTTAAATTATTACAACAAATATTCCCTTTAATTTAAGTATTACACATAAACATCCAGTAATTGTTTTCACTTTTATAGGCACTTTTTTTTTAGGCCAAATCGATGATGAATTCTCGAATTAATTAGATTTTTATGATGATCTTAAGCTTCATCCCTTGTAGAAGTTTGGTACATTACAGAATTAAAGAAGTGTGTAAACCTGAAGACATTTAATTTAATAAATTTTTTTATTTTATGTTTCCTCTGGGTACTCCGGTTTCCACCCACAGTCCAAAAAGTGTTGGCTCATTGGCTGTTCCAGATCGCCCCTAGGTGTGAGTGTAAGTGTGAATGGTTGTGTGTGTGTGTGTGTTGCCCTGAGATGGCCTGGCAAGCTGTCCAGGATGTACTCCGCCCTCGTCGAGTCGGCTGAGATGGGCGCCAACCTCCCAGCGACCCTAATTAGGATTAAACAGCTTAGAAAATGAATGAATGAACATAAAAAAATTTTTCCTTTTCCTTAACTTAGTTGTAGCCAATTCCTACCTGTGAAGTATTGCCTCCCTATCACACGACCACCACCAGCCAGTAACAGATAAGCGCACGCGCCCCTCATGACACTGATGTGATGCTGCCACCCGGATCTTTAAGAACCGCATGTTCAGGGGCAGCTTAACACACTGAGGGAAAGTGCTATTCACCCCTTGTACATGAGAGCACACAGAGACCCATGATTGGCTGGTGATCGCGTCAAGTCACGCAGAGGTGAGTGTGTGCCATCCTGGTCTCCCAGCTACAGGTGGCAGCATGAATCAACCTGGATTCAAGCTTCTGGATCTCCAGGCTGATGGTTACTCACCTTGTCGATGTGCCACCTGGGAGCCAGAAGACCTTTTCATTTTAGATTTTAGAAGCAACCACACGATATTTTTGTTTTTCACAATGGTTATCATATCAGATTACACGGTCATAGTGCCACAGAGGCTCGCTGGGTTTTGGTCTGAGACTGACAACAGTACTACAAGTTTGGCCCCCACCGATGATCATTCACATCCATGCATGTTGTTGGGGAGGAGGGTCAAGAAATTGTCAATTATGGCTACTGAAGGAATGCCAAGGAAGATCTCATAGGAGTTGGGTGTCATGGGACGACCCAGAAGCCACATTGGTGTTTTTCGCTGATGTTACCACACTACAAGGCCAGTTTTTTGTTCCTGATGCTGGAAAATTGGCCCAAGAATTTTAAGTTAGAATTCGAAGCAGTGCTTAAAGCTCAGTGGGTGGGAAGTCCCAGAGTGGTACGGGTGTGAGAATAACCAGAATGATTTCCCTATTGGGATGTTGTGACAGTCTGGACGGCGAGTGTACCTCAAAGTGATCTACACTAAACATCCCACAATCAGACTGGATTCGTGTTGCCAGATCCGGATTTCTTTTAGAAAATGTGTTTTGTGCATTTAACTGTTTATTTTTTTATCCAGGATTTTAATCCTTGAACATCATGGAAAAAAAAAGCAGAAGGAAAAATTCCCATTGTGCTGAAGTCAGCGTTAGATGCAGTAATCCTCCGAATATGATTCAGTACTATTTCTATAGTAAAATCTTACACAGGGACTGTATTTAATTATACATCCATACATTAACTTGCAGAACCATTTATTCCTGTTTGGGTTGCAGAGACTGGAACCAATCTCATCAAGCTCTGGGCGAAGACGGGGTACACTATGAACAGCTTACCAATCTATCGCAGGGCCAACACACACAGGACCTTCTCACTCTGGTATCTCAGAAGTAGCATGTGCACCTCAACAAAAACAGAGAGAGAGGTTGTTAGGTACGCTCATAACAGTGTAATGGTTAAAGAAGAGAGTTTAGTGCTGAGTGCAAGCAGGGACTCTGGCATGAATAACTATGACATCATTACTAAAAAGAGAAAACCAGAAAGAAGACAGACATGATGGCACCCTGTAACACGAGGCAATCAGTGTGTGGGTTTCCTTTGGCTACTTTGGTTTTCTCCCACAGTCCAGAGACATGCACATTAGGCTAATTGGCTGTTCCAAATTGCCCCGAGGTGTGAGTGTGAGGGTTGATGGTCTGGCGAGCCGATCAGGGTTTATAGTGCCTTCAACCAATGTGGGCTAATAAGGCCTCCAGCCCCCGACCGCCCTAACAGGATTAAGTGGTTCGGCGAATAAGCGAATGAATGAATGACATTGGAATTCAACACGATGCTCCTGCGCTGCCTGCCAGTGCGAAGAGTTAAGAGTGCGCCATCTGTAGGACTCTAGAGGAACTGCAGTGTTTCACCACTTTTCAAAATCAAATATATCCACTCAACAAAAATATAAACGCAGCTGAACTCAAAGATCTAAAACTTTTTCTGTGTTTACAAAAGGCTTATTTCTCTCAAATTCTTCACAAATCCGTCTAAATCTGTGTTAGTGAGCACTTCTTCTTTAGAGATAATCCATCCACCTCACCGATGTGGTGTATCAAGATGCTGAGTCGACAGCATGAATATTGCACAGGCGTGCCTTCGTCTGGCCAGTCAGTATCTGGTGTGACCACCATTTGCCTCACGCAGTGCAGCACATCCATTTCCATGAAGAGAACACCTCTCCAACATTCCAGACGCCATAGAATGTGAGCATTTGCCTGCTCAAATTGGTTACGGCGACGAACTGCAGTCAGGTCGAGACCTCGATGAGGATGACGAACATGCAGATGAGCTTCCCTGAGATGGTTTGTGCAGAAATCCTCTGGTTCTGCAAAGCGATTGTTGTAGCAGCTGTCTGGGTGGCTGGTCTCAGATGATCTTGGAGGTGAAGATGCTGGATGTGGAGGTCCTGGGCTGGTGTGGTTACATGTGGTTTGCGGTTGTGAGGCCGGTTGGATGTACTGCCAAATTCTCTGAATCGTCTTTGTAGACGGTTTATGGTAGAGAAATGACCATGCAGTTCACTGGCAACAGCTCCGGTGGACATTCCTGCAGTCAGCATGCCAAGTGCGCGCTCCGTCAAAACCTGCGTCTGTGACATCGTGCAGTGATTAAACTGCACATTTCAGAGTGGTCTTTTATTGTGGCCAGCCTAAATCACACCTGTTCAGTATTCATGCTGTCTAATTAGCATCTTGATACGCCACACCTGTGAGGTGGATGGATTATTCCTAAAGGAGAAGTGCTCACTAACACAGATTTAGACAGACTTGTGAAGAATATTTGAGAGAAATCGGCATTTTGTGTAAATAAAGATTCAGATCTTTGAGTTCAGCTCATGAAAAATGGAAGCAAAAAGAAAAGTGTTGCGTTTATATTTTTGTTGAGTATAAATAAAAATAATTAAAAAAAAAATTTAATTTTGGAGCCAGTGAGGTGATGCATGAAAGAAATGTGATTCATAACTGATTTGAGTTTTCGCTAATGCTTAATAAATCAGAAATTCACACACAGAGTAAAAGAGAGAGAGAGACAAACTGAGACAGGGAAAGAGAGAGAAAATGGGTGGAGGAACAGACAGCGAAAGAGAGATAGAGAAAGAAACAGAGAGACACACACACAGATAAAGAGAGAGAGAGACACACACAGAGAGAAAGAAACAGTGACACACACACAGATAAAGAGAGAGAGAGAGACACACACAGAGAGAAAGAGACACAGATAGAGAGAGAAAGAAACAGAGACACACACACAGATAAAGAGAGAGACACACACACAGAGACACACACACAGAGACACACACACAGACACACACAGATAGAGAGACACACACACACAGATAGAAAGACACACACACACAGAGAGAGACACACACACACAGATAGAGAGAGAGAGACACACAGAGAGAGAGAAAGAGACACACACAGATGGAGAGGGAAAGAGAGACACACAGATGGAGAGGGAAAGAGACACACACAGAGATAGAGAGAGAAAGAGACACACACAGAGATAGAGAGAGAAAGAGACACACAGAGATAGAGAGAGAAAGAGACACACACACAGAGATAGGGAGAGAAAGAGACACACAGAGACACACACACAGATAGAGAGAGAGAGACACACACAGAGAGAGAGAAAGAGAGACACACAGAGACACACACAGATAGAGAGAGACACACACACAGAGAGAGAGAGACACAGAGAGAGAGAGAGACACACACGCACACAGATAGAGAGAGACACACACAGAGATAGAGAGAAAAAGAGAGACACACAGAGACACACACAGATAGAGAGAGACACACACACACACAGAGAGAGAGAGACACACACACACACACAGAGAGAGAGAGACATACACACAGATAGAGAGAGAGAGAGACACACACAGATAGAGAGAGGAAGAGAGACACACACAGATAGAGAGAGACACACACAGAGAGAGAGACACACAGAGAGAGAGAGAGACACACACAGATAGATAGAGAGAGACACACACAGATAGATAGAGAGAGAGACACACACAGAGATAGAGAGAGGAAGAGAGACACACACAGATAGAGAGAGACACACACACAGAGAGAGAGAGACACACACAGAGAGAGAGAGACACACACAGATAGATAGAGAGAGACACACACAGATAGATAGAGAGAGAGACACACACAGAGATAGAGAGAGGAAGAGAGACACACACAGATAGAGAGAGACACACACACAGAGAGAGAGAGACACACACAGAGAGAGAGAGACACACACAGATAGATAGAGAGAGACACACACAGATAGATAGAGAGAGACACACACAGATAGATAGAGAGAGACACACACAGATAGATAGAGAGAGAGGGTCCTAACTGGAACACATTTGAAATATGGTATAATTTCTTTCTTACTTTTTCAAAACAGTGAAAGCGTTCAGATTCCCCCCCAACACACTCCTTGTGAAATCCATCCGTGACGGCGGATATTCTTGTTGAGCCGTGTGTATTTCCCGGCCCTTTCTCCTCACGTGGGTCAGAGGTGGGTTCTCTGGACTTTGAAGAAGCTCCTTGATGATGCGCTTCGAGTCGCTATCATTGACCAGCCGGCGGCTGTTTGGATTGGCCAATTGCTAAGCTGTGTGCGTGCGTGTGTGCGTGTGTGTGTGTGTGCGCGTGTGTGCGCGTGTGCGCGTGTGCGCGTGTGTGCGTGTGTGCGCGTGTGTGCGTGTGTGTGTGTGTGTGCGCGTGTGCGTGTGTGCGTGTGTGTGTGTGCGCGTGTGCGCGTGTGCGCGTGTGTGCGTGTGTGTGTGTGTGTGTGTGCGCGTGTGTGTGTGTGTGCGTGCTATGATTGGTTAGGTGGGATAATGGAGGCATTGTGAACGGAGCCATGTGTGTTTTGATGTAGGAGTGGGAACAGCTGACCTTTTTTCATGAAAAAGTTCTATTACTATAGCAACACGTTAACAGAGACGCGCCTGAACAAACCTTCATGGATCCTGGTTTATTTATTTATTTTTTTTAAATCCATACAACTGTCTGGGAGGTTGAGATCCCAGAAAGGGATTATGGGTTATTTTAGCTTAAATCTCAAATCTGATAACCTAACGTAAACATTTATTTACTTTCTTTTGGGTTTTTGTTCTTTTAACTGGCCACATGTGTGTTATGATAATGCACACACACACATACACACACACACACACACACACACACACACACACACACACACACAGTGCATCAGACAAGCCTTAAATCTCTGTATCCATGTATATGCCTGGTGGTTTGCTACTGCACATCATTATACACTATGTGTGTGTGTGTGTGTGTGTGTGTGTGTGTGTGTGTGTGTCTGTGGAAACAGGAAGTGAGTTCAGTTTAGGGAATGCGCTCCTTACTCCCACTCATTTGGCCTGTCTAACGTAGCTGACGTGGACTGTGTGGAACCATGTTCTCTGCACTGAGACGCCACTCAGGCTTTGATTGGTGGATATTTAAAGCACAACAACATAATTTATTATCTAATAAAAAAAACAACAGTTCCCAGAATATGAGCGATTCGATGTGAGGATGTTATGGGATGACGTCATGGTCATGGCGATTGATATCGGACACACCGTCCGGGTCAGTCCATCTGGAGTCTATTTACAATCTGGAAATGCTTAAACGCATAGTTTCACTTTGAAATCCGCACGTAATTTTAAACCGCTTTTTATTTCCAGACACCAAAACTGAGACGAGTCGTGTGCGCTTAGCACCAAAGGTTCTTAATGAGATTTGAACGTTTTTTGGGCGCAGGGACTACATTGTGCGGCAGGACGATTGTTGTGTCGGTGTTTTAAAAGATGATTCGATGGAGGCCAGTGCGCAGGAGTGCAGCTGCAGCGAGCCAATAAGACTTTGTCGCTCGGTGTTCTGAAACTTGTAGTGTACAAAAAAATGTAGAAACAATAACAGATGCTCTGGATCCTGCACTCGGAGCTTCTGAAGCTCAGACCGAACAAGCCAAGCGTTCTGGAGATCATAAAACTGTTTTGTTTAATATGTAATGGTGTGTGTTTGTGTGAGAAAGAGGGAGGGAGGGAGGGAGGGAGGGAGAATATTCTCGTTTCCATGAAGTGATTTTAAGGCCAAAAAAGTTTAACATTTAAATGTTCTAGGTTTGTTACGTGGCCTTTGTGTGGAACTGCGAAAACCTGTTTTCACCCCAAACAGTCATTAAAGTTCATCTAATATAATCTCATGTTCCTGCAAACTCAACCTCTCTCTTGGAATTCTGTCTTTCCCCCCGTAATTCCAACACCCCCCCCCACATACACACACGGACACACACACCTCCGTCTTGATGTTTAAGACAGAAAATTGGGTTTGGGTTATTGTGGGTAATAAAAATGATAAATTAATAGAAAAAGTCTGAACTCTGAGCAGTAAAGTTGCAGTTGAGCAGAGATTTTGTTTAATGTGGTAGGAATGGAGTTTGTGAATGGAAGAGCTCTCCTGGAGAAGACCAACAGCTGTCACATGTACTGTTAGGATTGTACATGTAACCTGTCTGTCTGTCTGTCTGTCCCTCCCGTTTTTCTCCCTTATTTAGTTAGACTGGTCCCACCCATCCAGCCGTACCTGTGTCACATATCGGCAGTGTGGTGATGCAGTCACGTGAAAAAGTAATTAGACCCCAGCATGTTGAAGAATCTTTGCACGCTGCATGATACAGAGGCTGCGGATAAAAGTGATAAAACAAATAATCCCAAATAATGCTGCAGAAAATTGTTTATTTATTTTCATAATTAAAACAAGCAAAATAAATAAATAAAACAAAACATTTGCCTGGAGAAGTTAGTACACCCTGATATTTATCACACCCTCGGGTCCATAATTCAGGACCTGGTTATTAAAGTGTATGATGTTATTACGCAACGATCTAAAAGTTCCCTAAAGACTTCAGGAAAAACAAACACATTTGTGGCTGTCTACGAGTCTGGCAGGGGATTTAAAATGCTCTAAATAATTTGAAATGAATTTTCCCTGTGAAGAGAACCACCTACAAGTGGCGTAGAGTTCAGATGACGGCCAATGGCAGACCAGGACTGACCGCACTGCCAAATTCAGACCAGGACCAGACCGTCTGACGCAAAAAAAGGAAGTCTTTGAGAACCCAGAAATTTCTTTCCAGGGTCTTTGAATCTGTGTGAGTTTCTCCTGGTTCTCGATATCATTATGCGGTACTTGTTTCGGGCTGGGTGATGATATCGACCAGAAACTGCATTGTGAGCGATGTGCGTTTACTCCAGGGGTCCGACGAGCCCGAACCGGCTGCACAAGAGTAAGTGAGCGCCCCCTGTCTCCTCAGTGTCTGTATGTAGTGTTGTGCTTGTGCATGATGGATATCGTGATAAACATCACAAAATATCGCAATATCGTTGTTGCAATGTCGGTGTCATATCGCCAAGCCGCACTCTAAATCATTCTGAGGTGTTCATCGTGCTCTGTGACGGACTGCTCTCCAGTTTGAGATGCATTCCTGCACTGATTAGGTGTGCTCCAGGGATAGACTTCGGATTCAGGACAATCCTGACTGGGATAAAGAGCTTAGTGAAGAATGAACGAATATTTGACTGCAGTGTAAAATAAACGAGTGGCGCTATAGCATGGACTAAAGTGGGTTTTAATGCCTGTGTTCCCCAAACAAATGAACGTGGCGAGTTCTGCACCGCTCGTGAGCCAGCGTGCCTTTTTTTCCTGATTTGGGAAGTAATGTTATCATTTTTTTGTGTGTGTCCTTTCAAGTGTCAGAATGTCAGTGGTGACGGATGTTGAAATCCAGAGGAATGGTAATGGCCAAAAAATATGAGAAGGTAATCAGGAGAGAGAGAATGTGCAGGGTTCAGGCCAGAGCTCTCCTGCTGGTTAGAGAAGGTTGTGGCTCGGGTGACCCTGTAACAGGAAGTGAGGCGTCAGGAATGACAACATCCATCTGAGTGTAGAGGAGCGCCAAACTACTCCACCACACCCTCAGACTGTGTGTGTGTGAGAGATGGGCAGACAGTCAGACCGAGAGAGAGAGTGAGAGAGAGTGAGAGACAGTGAGAGACAGTGAGAGACAGTGAGAGACAGTGAGATAGAGACAAACAGAGAGAGAGAGAAAGAAACTGAAAGGGAGAGAGAGAGAGACCGACATACAGACAGTGAGAGAGAGAGAGAGAGAGAGATCTGTCCCACTCGATGTGCCATGGTCAAAACCCACAATGTCCAATAAAAAGAAAAATGTCTAATAGAGAAGGGCTAAACAGACCAGAATGTTAAGTGGTCTTGTGTGTGTGTGTGTGTGTGTGTGTGTGTGTGTGTGTGTGTGTGTGTGTGTGTGTGTGTGTGTGTGTGTGTGTTTTGAGAAGAAAGCAGAAAAGCAGGCATTGATTTCAGTTCTTTCCTGCTCTGTATGGAATGCGGCTCAGGAGAACTCTGCACTAATGAGACGCAGGTTCATTCTCTCTCTCTATTTCTCTCTCTCTCTCTTTTACACACACACACACACATTTACTCGTATAAAAAGTGTTTTATTATATCTGTGCTCCTGCGATCTCCGGGCGTGTGAGGAATGTGTCGAGTAAGCGAGTGAATGAGAGGAGCTAATTGTCTCAATGTGTTTCTTTGAGCTCTGAGATTTACTGCTCCTAAAGAGGGAAAGATCCGGAAACTGACACGGAGCTGATCACTGCAGCCGTCTGAACGGAGGTCCGTCTCGTAACCATAAACAAACGTGTGTGTATTCCGGCAATATCGGGAGCATCATGAACAAACTATCCACAAACAAACACGTGAACTTGTGCGGCCTGTGCGCGTACCGCTGAAGCCTGTGATCACGAATCACAACCAGACAATCGCCGAGATATATCGCCGGAGAATGCATAAAATTCAAAACATGCATGAATGTCCAGCATCAGGAATATTAAAGCGTAGAAATGTGCAAATATCTAAAATTAGAACTATAAAAGATACATGGAACAGAAAGATGCACAGAAACAGAAATGTGCACAAAAAAATGTACATGATGAAGAAAAACAGCAATGAAAGTATGTGTAGGATCAGAAGTGTACAGAATTAGAAATGTACAAAAATGTGTAGAATTAGTAGCATGCAAAAAGCATGTATAGAATTAGGAACAGGTAAGAAAATTCATAGTGTAAAAATTAGAACACTAGAAGCGCACAAGACAGAATACAAATGATGAATAGAATTACAAACAAAAAGCCATAGAGATGTATAGAACTAAAATAATAGAAAACTTGTAGAATTAGACTGGCATTAAATCATTGAAATAAAAATTATTTGTTTTAAAAAACTTTATATATTACATACAAATAAATATAGATAGAATTAGAATCATGCAAAAAAGGCACATAACCCATGGGAGTAGAAATGTGCAAAAAATTTACAAAAATGGAATTTTGTAATGAGAATGTCTGCATAGAACATTCATAGAAATAGAAAGCATACAAATAAAAATTATAATGTGTATTCAAATGAATTTACAAGGATTTCATCAAATTATAAACATGGAAATAGAAATGGGCAAAATGGATAAAAGTACAAATATTTTTTTAAAAATGTGTAGAATTAGAAATATACAAAAATCCTGAAAAGAAAGCAAAACTCACATAGAAGCAGAATTGTGTTGAATTAGTAACATGCAGCAGGTAATGTGCAAATATAGATATGTATAGAATTAGAAACATGAAAACATATTTATACTGTTAGAATTATAGAATTAGAGGTATAGAATTAGAAATCTGTATTTCTTAAACATTTGCAAACAAAATAAGATTAATATAAACGTGTGTAAATCCTCAGAGAGCAGAACGTCGGGATGTAAACACTCGGTTTATACGCTGTTATAGGACCGTAATCGGTGACCCGGAGTTCCTCTGAGCCCCGGAGATGATGATGAAGATGAAGATGATGATGATGATTGTGTATCACTCTCTTGGTCTGTGTGCTGCCCAGGTCTGATCTTTCTCATGGTGTCTGTACAGAGAACCGATCGGAGATCAGACGATACACGCAGTTCGGTTCGGTTTGGATCAGAACTGTTGTTCAGGATCTCAATTTATCTTGAACACGGGTCGGGTCTGAGTTCTGAGGATCTGGATCTCATGCAGTTTTTATTATGCACTGATTTATTAATAATAATAATAAAGGGTCACAAGTGTGTGTGTGCGCATGTGTGCGTGTGTGTGCCCTCGTGTGTGTGTGTGTGTGTGTGTGTGTGTGTGTGTGTGTGTGTGTGTGTGTGTGTGTGTTTATGGTCATTTTCTCCTCAGTCCTTCCTGTTGCTTCTTTCCTTCCAGAGATAATTGTGAGCTCTGCAGTTTGAGAAGTTTTTTTCTGGCCTCAGTTTTTACTGCAGGCGGCGTTTCACTTCTGACCTCTGGAGGCGCTGTTAAACACCTGGATGTTCTCACCAGATGTGCACATACAGTACAGAACAATATGCTGAGAACTTTCCCACAGTGTCGTGTTATGGCTGTGATGTCATCCCCGGGAACAGTTCGCCAGCGTTTGTCGTTACCACTGAATCTTTCGTGTTGTCTGTTCGATACGTCGCCAGCGTCACTCAGAATGTGAGTTTGGTGTTTTTACCTACAAATCAGGCGAACTTTCTATATTCATAAATAATTCATTCATTATTTAATGATTTTACTAATTAACTGGTAAATTTACTAATAAACTGGTTAATTTTCCCTTTTAACAATTATTTAATAAATTATTAATGAATAAGTTAAAAAATCTGATGTATATTTTGCGTCCGCTGTCAGTCACTGCTCAGTTTTATTATATTTTTTCAAATTCTAGAATCGTTGTTGATTTATTTCGGTTATAATCAGCTGGTTAGATAACACTTTTTTATAATTTTTATTTTTTTTTTTTTGCTGCTATCTTCTAAGCTGCTTAATCCTATTTAGGGTCGCGGGGAGGCTGAGGCCCATCTCAGCCGACTCTTGGTGAGACGGGGTACACCCTGAACGGCTCATCAGACCATCACAAGGCCAACACACACACACAACCATTTACTCTCACCCTCACACCTAGGGGTGATTTGGAACAGCCAGCAGCCTACTGTGCATGTTTTTTGACTGTGAGAGGAAACCGGAGTACCCAGAGGAAACCCATGCGAGCCCTGGGAGAACATGCAAACTCCACACAGAAACGCCCCGAGCCCGGGAATCGAACCCAGAATCTTCTTGCTGTGAGGCGGACATGCTAACCACTGCGCCATCCTGTCTAACATTTCTGGTTGGTAACTGGCAGAATTTATGTTCATGGGGAGGGGCATCAAAACTAAAGAAAGAAAGGATGCTGATTGGCTGTTCCAGATTGCCCCTAGGTGTGAGAGTGAGTGAATGGTTTTGTGTTGGCCCTGCGATGGCCTGGCGAGATTTTCAGGCTGTACCCCGCCTTCGCCTAGAGTCAGTTGAGATGGGCGGCAGTTTCCCCTCGACTCTGATTAGGATTAAGATTCTTAAAAAAGGGAATGAATGAATGTTGGACAGTGTAGAGTATCAGGTAGAGGACAGCGTGTCATGCCAGCGCTGGTATCAGTATATTTATTGTAAATACGTATCAGGTATCGAAGGCTTGAGAATCGCTGTTTGTGCTGCACTCCAGCTCTGTGAGCTCGCACCAACTTATCATGTCCAAGAATGTCACCCATAATGCACTGTGTTGCGTCAGGGTTCACGTCGAGGCAAGATTGCGGCCTGTGTTTTCGGACGTGTTGAGCCGCACTGAGCACCAGATGCTGCCGATGTGAAATGTCCGTTAGTGACGGTCTGAGCGGACGGTTGAAAGAAAGTTCAGCGGCTTAGTTTGTGTTTTTGGAGAAGCGCCGTGGACTGCAGCACTTCCTGTCTGCTGAAATATCACCAAATATGTTTATGATTATGTGTGTAATCAGGTCTTCCTCGCCTCTCTCCTCGCTTTGGCTATGAGACGGGATTCCCGGATGAACGGATCCGTGTGTGTGTATATTTGAGTCGTTTTGGTTTTGGCGTGAGAGGAGCTGGTTTTCATAAACTTCATAAAATTTGCTCTGAAGATGAAGACGATTGTTTTTCATGGATGTTTGCTTGAGTCGTTGGTGGGGTTTGAGCAGCTCTTGGATGTCTCTGGACGAAGTGTTGTGAGATTTGGTTACGTCGTGGAAATGTTTATATGGTTTCATATTAATGTTCCGTTGTAATGACGTTTCTGTTAGCACTCCTTTCAAAATCGAGCGTTTGGAATCCCATGACCCTGACGTTGACCTTTCACGGTCGCTCAAGTTGAAAGGTGAAAGGTTTCCTGTGAATGTTCCACAGTAACAGCGTGTCCGTCTTTATGCACTTATCTCAAAGGTATTAATGCGCAGAATCCTGTGACCTTGATTTTGACCTTGATATTTCAATTTAACATTTATGACCTGGTTCTGACCATGACCTTTGCCCCCGACATTCCAAAACCAGATCATCTCTGGGACACAGGAAGGGTAGTGTCTCCACCGAGTTTGGTGAGAATCCAGGAAATGGTGTGTTCAGGATTGTTAATTTTTCTTCTAAAATAAGTACAGGATGACTTCATGTGGCTGTTCCGCTCTTTATTGGTTTTTTTTTTCTCACCAGTATGATTGTAAAAGATTGCATGCAGGGCGGAGCGTGTTGGTGTCTCCAGCTGTTTCATGTCAAATCCTAAAATGTCAATAAGGGAAAAAAAACCTCAGATTTATAATGTTTATTTATTTATTTAATAATTTCAAAAGTTGATTGTTGTGCTAGTAATATTGGAGCAGTGCAAAATATCACGATAATGAACAATGTACTCTCTCTCTCTCTCATAGCGGCCGGTGAAGGACGAGTTATCGGAGGAGATGATTTTTTCCAAAAGGTAAGAGCAGAACTCTGTACATTTGTGATCCAGCTTTATTTTCTGCAGGACGGTTCCTCGGGTTTTCGTCTCCCTCCGGTCTGAAAGGGGTTCGTTGGTGATTAGTTGCTGAAGCTGCTGTTAGAGGTGGATTAATTTCATAAAAGCATCACAGCATCAAGGGATTCACTCCCTTATTTAAAGCTGTGAAACATCAACAGAACATGTTCCTGTGTAAAGCTGTTACACACACACACACACACACTCACTCACACACTCACTCACACACGTGTGTATAAATCGAGGAAGTGGATTTCTCCGTGGTGTTGACATTTTTCTCACCTCCTTCAGACAAAACATTCACTTTGTCTTGTCGAGCTTTCGGGGTTTTTACAGACGTCATCCCTCGATGATAAACTCGAGTCGACTGCAAGCATATCAGCCAGTTCAGTTTAGTTTGAAATGACAGCTTGGTCTCTCTCTCTCTCTCTCTCTCTCTCTCTCTCTCTCTCTCTCTCTCTCTCTCTCT
>JAOUQZ010000002.1:23771880-23786404 GCA_028564935.1 Neosilurus hyrtlii
ACACACACACACACACACACACACACACACACACGTAAACAGTGAGCACACACACTCGGAGCAGTGGGCTGCCACACTTTGTGGCACCGGGAGAGCAGTTGGGGGTTCGGTGTCTTGCTCAAGGGCACTTCAGCCATGAAGGTGGAGGAAGGGAAGGTGCAGCTCACCCATCTGGATGGGTTTAGAGATGGCATGCTTTCTCTGTTCTGTGAATCCGAGTGACACTAGCCAATCGTGGCCGTCTGTGAGCTCATGTATGCGCAAGAAGGTAAATATCCAGGAGTGGGAATTAACTAAAACCAAATTGGGTGGGGAAAAAAACCCCCAGTGTTTCATACCTGCTTTTATCCAGTGAAAGAAAACCATCCAGTGAGATACTTTGGGTTTTGTTTAAAGTCATGAATCTGAATGTTCAGTGCTCTGTTAACTCAAGCCCCGATCACGTCGCCAGAAACCCCGCCTACTTCCACAGGTAAAGAGTCGTGCCATGGATGTGCCGTGTTAGAAATTGACCTTGCTCTTTCTTCACAGGCCTCTTAGGCTCCCCGGACCTACCCACGCATAACGGCTCATCTGATTCTAACCCGGTTCTGAATGGGCATGGTTCTGTCCCAAACGGACCTGAGGATGTAATCGGGACACTGCAGAACAGCAACCATGCACACGCCCTCGCTCCGTTACAGGGGCCGTCCCTCTGGACTAACGCTCACGCTACATCAGCTAACACTGGAGGTAAGAGTAACACCCCAGCAGGGTATTACATCATCATCCCGAAAGCATTCCGAACACGTCACCGGCCTTTAGGACCCACAGCTGCCTTACGGTGGAAGATTTCCAACCTTAAACGTATAAACTGCTTCCAAAACATGCAGTGAAAAGGAAGCTGATGATCTTAAAACGTTTAAAGTGATCGTGGTTAGCTCCCTCACGTTGCCACATTTATCATGAACACTCTCTTTTAGAGTCGTGCGAGTGCACGCACGAGGAATAAAACACTCACGGAACGCTTTGAGAGGAAATGGATCGGCGACGGGGTGGTGGGATCGAGCGGCGTCACTGCTGCTGCGTTAAACGGGATTATTTTTGTCCTGAAAAGTTTCATTTGTATCATAAAATTCAACAGTAATTCATTCATTCATTCATTCGCAGAAGCGCTAATCTTACTATGGTCGTGGGGAGGATGGAGCCTATCTCAGCCATCTCTGGGTAAAGGTGGGGTACACACTGAACAGCTCACCATTTCGTCACAGGACCAACACTCACACCCACACCCACACTCACACCCAGGGCCGATTTGTAACAGCCAGTAAGCGTAATGTGTGTGTCGTTTGGACTGTGGGAGGAAACCGGAGTACCTTGAGGAAATCCACGCAAGCACGGAGAGAACATAAAAACTCCACACAGAAACGCCCTCGGCGAGCACGGGACTCGAACCCAGAACCTTCTTGATGTGAGGCGGATGTGCTAACCGCTACACCAGCGTTCTTCCGACATGAACTTTTTTGATTAATTGAAGAATAACGTTGTATTTTTATCTGATTAAAGTTGTGTTGAATCTTGTGGATCATCCGTCAGCTATAAATAGTCTGTGTGTAAAATCTGACACCCATCGCTGCTGTTATTTTTGGCGGTTATTTGAAAACTGAATCGCAGTATGATGACATCATCAAGGCCCGAGTTACCGTGGAGGAGTTTGGTTTGAAATAGAATTTCTTTCAGCATTTCAGGTGTTTGTGTTTAACTCTATGAATCCTGGTGTAATATAGAGTTACATGTAATATAGAGCAATTGAAACCTTTTTTCTCTCAATAAATGCCGTGAATGTATAACAATCCCACACTTGTACGTTTGAATTTGAGCCCTGATGACATCATCGTAAGTTTTTAAATAACTGCCAATGAAATCGTAGAAACTGAAATTATTGACCAGAGATTTTACACACGGAAAGAAATTTACTGGAGATTTGAAAGAGATTGTTTAATCACGTTCTGTTTTCTCCTTTAATGCTCTCGTTCTGATTCTTTATGGTTTCGAAACAGTAGAAAATTTTATTTTGTAATGAATTTATTACATCATAAAAGCATAAACAAAGAAACACAATAGATGTGAGAATAGAAACTTTTCTATTATCTCTGTTACTGCTCCCTCTAGTGGAGGTGCTTAAGTACTCTCTCTCTGTCTCTCTCTCTCTCTCTCTCTCTCTCTCTCTCTCTCCTTTTCTCTCTCACACTCTCTCTCTCTTTCTCTCTCTCTCTCTGTGTGTGTCTCTTTCTCTCTCTCTCTCTCCTTTTCTCTCTTACTCTCTCTCTCTCTCTTACTATCTCTCTGTCTCTCCTTTCTTTCTCTCTTACTCTCTCTCTGTCGCTCTCTCTCTCCCCTTTCTCTCTCTCTCTCCTTTCTCTCTCTCTTTTCTCGCTCTCTCCCTCTCTCACTCTCGCGCTCTCTCTCAGGGTTCTCATCTGTCCTGATGTTGCAGTCTGTCTCTCAGGGTTCTCTCAGCGGTCTGCTGCTGTCTGGAGTTCATGGATACAGCCAGAATTACACGCCAAATGCGTCTCTCACACACTCGCACACTCACACACACACTCCGTCGCCCCCACCTGGACTGGCGCCGATACACAAACCAGTGAATTCAGAGCAACTCAAAACGCACGTGAGTGTCAGCCTGGAATTGTAGTTTTACTGACTTAAATTAAATGAATTAAATAATTTAATAATAGACTAAAGACGCTTATTTAAAAAATCCTTAAGCCTGGTGTGTGTGTGTGTGTGTGTGTGTGTGTTCTAGATGCCTTCTATGTACAGAGGGATTTCATCCGTGTCACTAACTGAATCAATGCTTGGCTCCACCCACTGTGACCCAGCACAGGAGGTTAACGGACACAGCCAATCAGAAGCTCTTTCAAACAAATCTAGCTCTGATGAAGGTAGAAAAACACACACACACACACACACACACACACACACACACAGTTATTAAATAATCAATGTGGCACTTCATCCTATGCAGTGTTTAAAAATATCATACAGATGAGTACATCATGATGCAGAGGGGATGGAGAGAGAGTGTGAGAGAGAGACGTGTGTGTGTGTGTGTTTGATTTGGTTCTTTCTCCCAGGCTCAGACACTTTTGTCGAAGTGGGCATGCCCAGAAGTCCATCCCACTCAGCCAATGGCAGTGAACTGAAGCAGATGCTGACTTCCTGTACGGTGTCGCCAGGGAAACGGCAGACTGTGGAACTGCTCCAAGGCACCAAGAATTCACATCTCCGGTAGGACCAAAAGACTAGAACCACGCACACCACCATTATCACGTCATCTGTCATCCAAAACCGGCCCCTCAGCGCCTCTGAACGAGAATCCGTTCACTTATCACTAGCCACTTTATCCAGAGTCGCGGTGGAGCCCAAACTAATCCTGGAGTTGAAGCGGATGGCAGGCAGTCCATCACAGTGCTCCGTGCGCGCATGCGTGCACACACACACACACACACACACACACACACACACACACACACACACATACACACACACACACACACACTCACTCATACTTTCTTACCTAGCACCAATTTAGCAGAGTCCATCAAATGAATCTGCACGAAACTCCCCACAGACAGGAAGTGGAGATCAGGTGACTCTGTAGTCCTGAGATGCCGTTTCTTCTTTTATCTCCATAGCAACTGAAACAGATTTAGGCCACCGTCTTGATCAGATGATGACCAGAAGGCTGCCGTTAGAGCTCAGGAGCAAAACTTAACCAAAACTCCGATTAAGTCCATCATGAATATTAACGATCTGTGCATGAATATTAATTATGATGTGTGGACTTGTTTGTGTTACATGAAGCAGAGTGTGGCACTATATACTGACATTAAAGCCAGTGATTGTGTCTGAAGTGACTCCTGGGCTTTGAAGGACCATTCTGTTAATTATGTGTGTGTGTGTGTGTGTGTGTGTGTGTGTAGATCAGAGTGTCTGTTGTCGGACGCTGGGCCTGATGCAATAGCTGATAAGAGAGCACCAGGGAGCGAGAGAGCAGCAGAGAGGAACAGGCTGGCCCCTCATATACAAGTACACACACACACACACACACACACACACACACACACACACAAAACACAAAACACACGTACCATTTTGTTGTTCGGTACTCTTACTCTTATTTGCCGTTAACACACTCAATATACAGGTGTGTGTGTGTGTGTGTGTGTGTGTGTGTGTGTGTTTGCGTGTGTGTGGTTGCTTTTAGGCTTATGACTATGAACAGAAAAAGCTCCTTGCCACCAAAGGTAAGTAGGGAACATGTGTGTTTTTAATGGATATGTAAACACACTCACACACACTCAAAATTTGTGTTGCCTGTCGCTGTGCGGCCTAATTAATTACGTGACAGTGCTGATTTTCATCCCTCTATCTTTTGCTGTGCGTGTGCGCGTGTGTGCACTTGTGCGTTTCAGCCATGCTGAAGAAGCCAGTGGTGACCGAAGTACGGACGCCAACCAACACATGGAGTGGCCTCGGCTTCTCCAAATCCATGCCTTCAGAGAGCATGAAGCAGCTCCACAGAGCCGGTCATACAGTCTACAAACCCTCAATTAACACTACGGTATTCACACACACACACACACACACACACACACACACACACACACACAAGGACACGAGCTACACAGAATGATTTCAGTGGTCAGTCCTTCAGTATTGAGTTTATAAACACCGGAGGAACAAGTCAAGTCAAGTCAAGTCAGTTTTATTTGTATAGCGCTTTTTACAATTGACATTGTCACAAAGCAGCTTTACATAGTGAATTAAATCTAAACATTTTCTCTACAACCAACAAAATGGGTTCACAATAAAACCAGTGCTGTTACTGGAGCTGTCTGAAAGAATGGACTGGGTTTGAGTTAAAATGGAATGGTATGAAAGGCTGCTCATTGGTTTTGGTGACATTCTAGTTTCCTTTAGTGATTTAAATTAAAAGAAAAGCTGAGTGGCTTTCTGCGTGTCAGTGATTGACTTGAGTTTAGAGTAAAACACAGCAGCTGTGAGAAGTTTATAAAGCAGGTTTTCTCAATTCACAGAGTAAAATGCCTGACTTGTGTTTGAGACTGACCGCTGTGATCATGGTCCCACCTTCAGCCAATCACTGATGATCATGGTCCCACCTTCAGCCAATCACTGTGATCATGGTCCCACCTTCAGCCAATCACTGATGATCATGGTCCCACCTTCAGCCAATCACTGATGATCATGGTCCCACCTTTAGCCAATCACTGATGTTCATGTTCTCATTTTAACTTTGCACTCCTGATGTTGCTGCTTATACCAGATGGAGGGGAATAATAAATTTATTATTTAAGTCATCATGGAGTAACACAAACCAAACAACTTGTTGAATTGTTCTGGGTTTCGCCTCCTGATCTCGTTTTTATTCACTTCTTCTGTTTATCATCTCAGTCTTTCTTTTCTTACGCGGTATTGCTGCTGCTTCTGCTTTCACTCCTCGCTTTTACTTAAATCAGCATGATTTAATCAGTATATTCTTCTGAGAACACACTTTTTCGTGTGTGTGTGTGTGTGTGTTAGGGTCAGGGCAGTCCTCTCTCTGTACCATGCGCGGGCAGCAGGGAGCCTCAGAGTACAGATGGCGAGGGCGAGAGCTGGTGCACGAGAAACGGGAGCTGTGTTATTAACGGTAACGGAGCAGCACCGCATACGTTCCCTTCCACCATCAACGCTTCAGAGAGGAGCAAGAGCAGGACGGGTGAGGGTGTGTGTGTGTGTGTGTGTGTGTGTGTGTGTGTGTTGAACAGTGTATTATTGCTCAGTTATTTGACCAGTTCAATTGTAGTACATGTTATTTAGATTGAAACATCATTATATAACAAACATTATTGATTTCAACACTCATTACTGTGTGTGTGTGTGTGTGTGTGTGTGTGTGTGTGTGTGTGTGTGTGTAACTTAGCCATGGATCAGTATCTGAGCAGCAGTAATTATATGGAGTGCATCTCGTTCATGAGTGGCAGTAAGGCGGCGTCTCTGAGCTCCTCTCTTAAAGGTAGCGACCTGCCCGAGCTCTTCAGCACTCTGGGATTGGGCAAATACACCGACGTCTTCCAGCAGCAGGAGGTGAGGCTGAAACGAAACACTCACTGCATGTGGGTGCGGTTTTCCTCCTCCATTTTGTCTCTAATTTGTTCTTTGGTTATTTTCCACCGACCATCTTCTGCACCTTTTCATAACTCCTGCTCGGGTTCATCACACACTGGAGTAACACTACCAGCTTCTATCCACCCTCTTCTACATACAGCGGCAGTCAAAAGTTTGGACACGCCTCCTGTTTCGGTTAGAATGAGTGGGTGTGTCTGGAGTTTGGACTGGTACTGCTGGTACAACACTGGTTCCCTCACCAGGTTCGGCGTTTCCCCCCCTCCTGTAGTGGTGCTGTAACTCCCTGTACTCTGAAACCAGCTCTGCACTCACAGTAGTTTCACAGTATAGTCTTATTTTCCTCTCAGTCCAAAAGACTCGCACATTCGACTAATTGTTCCAAGTTGCCCCTCTGTGTTTGTGTGAATGGTTGTGTGAGAGTGTGTGTTGGCCCTGTGATGGACTGGTGAGTTATTCAGGGGGTACCCCACCTTCACCGAGAGTCAGCTGAAACACTAATAATATAAAGCGGTTCGGCGAATGAATAAATGATTGTCTTTATAATCCAGACACCCCACCCCCACCCCCCTCCACGCCGACCTAAACGACCACAACATTTTAGTGCTTCTTTTGATCCGGTGTCCCTGGCCGAGAGACGGTTCTCTGGCTTTCCAAAGTGAAACAGTGGTTGGAGGAGAAGCGCCAGCTTGTGTGTACTGCCTTGATGGAAAAGATAAAATGAAGGCCCATGATTGGCTAGTGCCTCTGTGATTGACAGGGAAGTTTTCTCTTATGCTGTATGGGAGCATGTTGATTGGGTAATAATGAGTGTTAACTCTGTGTGTGTGTGTGTGTGTGTGTGTGTGTGTGTGTGTGTGTGTGTTTAGATTGACCTGCAGACGTTTGTAACGCTGACGGATCCAGATCTGAGGGAGCTGGGAATCACGACGTTTGGAGCACGTAGAAAAATGCTGCTGGCTATCTCCGGTGAGGAATCTGCGTGTAATGTTTAAACGTTAATCTGACCGCATTCAAAGAAGGACTTTAACCAAAGTGAGTTCCATGAATGTTGCTGAATTGGGACGAACCACATTTGCCAAAAAAAAAAAAGCCCAGCCTGTGATTTCTCGTGGCAAAATTCTCAGATATCTGGTGAATAAACTGTTAGAACGTTTTCGGCAACTGTGTCTGATTTCTGTTGCCAGGAATTCAGATGGTCCTCAGACTGTTTTCGGATGTCACCAACCCGTTGCTAACTCTTCCCCATGTGTACGCCTTTGATTTCTTTTGGCGAATACGGGAGAGATTTGTCTGGACGCGGACCGAGGTGTTCTAGTTTCAGAGCGTCTGGTGACCGTTTGGAGAATTTCTTGTTTTTTTTTGTTTCAGAGAAACATGGTGAACAGTTAGAGAATTTTGGGGGAGTCTTTCGCGAAGTCAATTCACCAACGTTCTCAATTTAGTGAGATTTCCCCCTTTAGTTCCTGGGCTAAAAGTTCTAAGAACCTTTTATTTACTGTAAGGTAGGAATGTAAGGAACTCCGAAGGGAAACGTCTTATAACGGACATCACTGATTATTAATTATTGAACATTTTCATCACATTTGTTTTTCTGAGTCCTTAAACGATTTCGCTTTTTAACCCCGAGAGTTCCAGAACTCCCTCAAGAGGTCGACATAAGAGAGTATGGATTCGTGTTCGTTTCGCCGCCACTTTAAATCGCTAATCTGTGTTTCTCCATGGGCTCGGGAACCTTATTCACTGTGCACGAGGTTCCCGGACATCTTTCGAAACGCCTTCACGACCCCGGAAGGTTTCGGAACCCTAACGGGACACGCCGTGCACTGTTTACAGTGAAGATCAAAGTGTTGAAGATCTTTCTCTCGTTCTTTTTTTTTCTGGACAGAGCTGAATAAGAGCCGTCGGGAGCTTTTGGAGCCGTCGAGCATCCGCAGGTCGTTCCTGGAGGGCGGAGTGAACAGTCGTCTGGCGCGACATTTCCACGCAGACGTGGGCAGCGTGAGCGGGCGCTGGTGATTCAAAAGAAGTGACAGAAGCACGGCAATAATATCTGCTTATACCTCTGTGATGCTAGTTAACGGTACCGCTGTACGGACGACGCACCTTCCCTGTTCCAGCTGTGGAGTGGAGATTCTGATCACGTCGTTTCATTCTGTTCAGGCAGGATGGAGAATCTGGAAAGCCTTAAGGGTCAAAGTGTTTTCTTTTCTTTTTTTTTCTTTTCAGAATTGCCATAAGTGCCAAAAAAAATTTAATTAAAAGGTAGAGTACCCTCAGAGGAAGGTCAGGGATGACTTGGCGAGGAGGGTTGGCTGTTACTTTATAGTTCGGAGTTAAGAGTGTGTCAGTGTTCAAACTGATGCCGGGTTATTAACCGAAACGGTACGAGTTTCTTGTCCAGTAGCAGATACAGGTGGTTACTTTAACTTTGGTACTCCTGCCTCCTCCGGCACATTAAAGTATCAGTATAAAGCACTTTAAGATAATGTGTGTGTGTGTGTGTGTGTGTGTGTGTGTGTGCATGTCAATCCAGTGCCAAAGCACTTACCATCCATCAAGTGTTCAAAGTTCAAAGGTCACAGTTCATGTCATGTTTGCTCATGTTGATGTTATTCATCGTTATAAGGCTGCACTTACTCTCCTGTATATTTAATTTTTTGTTTTACTGTCAGCGTTTTCATTTTATATTGTATAGTTATTTTTCCTTAAGAAGCATTCGTTTACATTCCTTTTTTTAAAAATGTCTTTTATTTTAGTTATGGAATCAGTTGAGGATAAATTTTTTTATATTTTGCCTCCAGATTTTTCTGAGAAAAAACAATTCATGGCGATGTGTCCTTTTTTTTTTTTTTTTTTTTTTTTTTTTAACCGTTCTGTATTATTGAAATTGTTTATTTAAGAGGAACATGTAACTAAGATTTGTACAATTTGAGTCAAATTCAGTCTTAAGAAATTCACTCAGGGTTTTTGTTTCGCGACCCAGAATGAGCCTCATCTGCTCCTGGCTCTCTATAACCACGTCTCACTGAGTCGACTCCTCGTACACGCACAGCGTTTCAGGATTAGCCTCCGAACTAGCCTGCAACTCAAACATACAGAGAAATAAAATTCAAGTTTCCTTTTCTTCAACCCTGAAATAGAATGCACCAGCGGAGACGTGTTTTTTCCTTTGATTTTTGCACTAATGCTGTGAGGCTCATAGTTCTGTTGGGACGATCTGGAGGACGCTTCAGCAGTTTATCCAAAAGAGCCATTTTTAAAAAACAGTTATGCTTTTTTTTTTTTTTTTTTTTTTTTTGAATGAAAAAACTAAAATAAATTTTTTTTGCATATTTTCATTAGAAAACTACAAAAACGTTCTTATACGTTGCAGCTCTGAACGTTCACTTGTTGGCGTGTCGAGTTCGTATTTCTCTCTGTGCGACACTACGGCCCTCTTAAAATTATAAATAAATTCCTTGAGCGAGCTGAACGTTACTGATTCCCAACACTAACTCATAGTCATAATATTAAACCAGCACGGTTAGCACACGTCCGCCTCACAGCAGGAAGGTCCTGGGTTCGATTCCCGGGTTCAGGTGTTTCTGTGTGGACTTCGCCTGTTCTTCTCGTGTTTGCCTGGGTTTCCTTCGGGTACTCTGGTTTCTTCCCAAAGTTCAAAGTCATGCACAGTAGGCTGATTGGCTGTTCCATATCACCCCTAGTTGTGATAGTGAGTGTGAATGGTGGCGTGTGTTGGTCCTGCGATGGCCTGGCGTGCTTTTCAGGGTGTACCCCGCCCTCGGCCAGAGTTGGCTGAGATGGGCGCCAGCCTCCCCGCGACCCTAATTAGGATGAAGCGGCTTAGAGAATGAATGAATAAAATTTATTTGTTTTTCTCTGTTAGCCATGCTAGCCACGTAGCGCTGGTGCAACCATGATGAACAAAATGTCCCACATTCAGCATGTCATGGCCACTTTAAATTATTATTATTATTATTAAAGGGTTTTTTTTGAAGACTTCTCCTTATACCTGGGAGCGATTTTCAATTGTTTAGGATTTATTCCAAATATTAATGAATAAAAGTGTTTATAAAGAATTGAGGCCCTGGTTAGATTTAAAGTGAATATGCTGCAGGAGTGATATGGTGAGCTGGTGAAATGTATTTACAGTGAATTGTGTTCAGGAGGCTGTTTTTATGTTTCCTGTGAGTTTGTTTATGGCTGGCTGTCCATTTTTTTCCATATTAATTGTTCTACCTTTTTTTTAAGAATGTGTTTTTTTTTACTTGTTTTATTTTTATAACGTGGCCTCTGTGTGTTGTATGTTTTATGTTCTCATATTTTTTTTTCTTTTTTTACAGAAGAATTGAGGATGCTCACCTAAAGCCTTATAGCCTCGGGATTATAACCTTAATCCTTTTCTCTCCTCTCTCTGTCTTTCTTTCTGTCTTTCCTTAACGATGTCCATAAATGTATTCAGAAGCCACTTTGAAATTGTTTATGCTAGCTTATCTTTGTGACGGTTCTGATTCTATAAACAAGGTTATTTCCTGTTTATTTGCATTAACGTTTATGTAAAACTTTACAGATGTTGCACATGAGGTACCCGACGTTTTGATAAGAGGCTCATTAGCATGTCTCTCTCTCTCTCTCTCTCTCTCTCTCTCTCTCTCTCTCTCTCTCTCTCTCTCTCGTGGTAATTTTTAGATTTATGTCGTTATGGGTTCATATTAAATATTCAGATGATGTGTGTGAACTGAATTTTGGAATGCAGGAAGTAGTAATCATTGACCGGAAGTACCGAACAGCTGTGATCTGATGGGGTCGAATTTGTTTTTTGCGAATCATCACAGATGATCGCTGGTGCATTTCTGATGGGTTTCGTATGAAGGAACGTTGATCCTGTTATGATTTCTTTTCTCCCAAAGTGAAGGTTTAATCTGGGCATGTTTTAGGAGCACACGGTTTCAGAAAGATTCCCAAAGGGTTAAAGCGATTTTTCTACCATCATGCCTTCTAAAGAACGTGTTCTGTAGAGTATTTTTTTTTTTGGTTTGTTTGTTTTTATTTTATTTTATTTTTATTTTTTTTTTTAGAAGGAGATCCAAAGACTCCTACAGGAGAATTTTTCAGTATTTGTGAAGATCGCACTAAAGTAAACACAGTGATTCACTTCCTGGAGGTGATGATTCTACCTGCGGATCAGATATGTACCTGTGGCCTCCTGTACTGCCACCAACCTCCTTTTGTACCAAGAGACAAAAACAATAATAATAATCATTAATGTTCGAAAGAAGTTCGATTGTGGTTTGGATTCAAAAAAATAAATATATTCAAGCAAAGTTTTCTGAATGAAAGTCTGAATATTGTTCTGTTCATCACAAAACCCCAAAATTAATGCTGGTGAGTTTTTGGTTTTGTTTTGTTTTTTTTTTCACTTCCCTCCTCTTTCCCACTTTTCCTTTCTTCTTCATCCTTTTTCTCTCTTTTGCTTTTTTTATTCTTCCCTTCACTATTTTCCTCTTCTTCATCCTTTCCCTTTTCCTTTTTCTTTCCTCTTCTGTTTTCCCATCCCTTGTTTCCCTTCTTAATATTTTCTCATGTGTATTGGATGGATAAAATGTACCATTTATTACTTTTCCAATCTGTTTATATTAAATGTATGAAATCATTATTCCGGTTTATTATTTTATGTAATAAGTGTTGAGAGGAGCCAGTTGAGGTGGCTCGGGCATCTGATTAGAACGCCTCCCTGGTGTGGTGTTTTGGGCGTGTCCAACCGGGAAGAGACCTCGGGGTCGACCCAGAACACACTGGAGGGACTATGTCTCTCAGCTGGTTTGGGAACGCCTCGGTGTCCTCCCCGGAAGAGCTGGAGGAAGTGGCTGGGAAGAGGGACATCTGGACCTCACTGCTTAGGGAGTACCCAGAACAACCCATGCAAGCTTGGGGAGAACATGCAAACCCCACACAGAAACTCCCCAGACGCAGGACCTTCTTACTGTGAGGTGGACGTGCTAACCACTGCGCCACCGTATCGCCCGTAATAAGTTTATGTTCCGCATTTACTCTATATTCAGTCTGTATTTGATTGGCAATATTTAAGTTGGACTATTATTATTATTATTATTATTATTTAAATGCATTATATTTATTATTTTAATGCTACATATTAATAGTTTAATATATTTCTTGTTATAATTTAGTGTGTTATTAAGAGGTGTTAAATGTATTATTAATAGCTAAGTGTAAGTGTAGGTGGTTTTAATGTTTTGTCCTGTTTTTTTTACTGTTCCGCCTTCAGTAGGAAGCAGCGCGGAGTAGTGATGTGGCGCACAGCGCTCCCACACCAAATAAGGACACGAGTGCCAATGGAGATGACGTCAGCACTAAGGCAAACGGGAGGGTGTGGGTGTAAGTGTGTGTGTGTGTGTGTGTGTGTGTGTGTGTGTGTGTGTGTGTGTGTGTGTGTGTGTGTGTGTGTGAGTGTTGACCCTGCAGTGGACTGGTGAGCCATTCAGGGTGTACCCCACCTTCACTTAGAGTAGGCTGAGATAGGCTCCAGCCTTCCCAAGACCCTAGTAGGATTAAGTGGTTTGGGAAAAAAAATTAATGAAACTGCTGCATGTTTTTTTTGTGTTTTAATGAAAAGCCCTACAGTAAGAGAGTCAGGGAAATACTGAGAAAGCTCACAAAATACAATCAAGAGGGCTTCCTCATATATTGGGGTTTCCCAACTGTTAGAACAAGATGTTAATGTGACCACCTCTTAAAGGATACATTCATTGTGTTTTAGTGTGTGTTGTTCCATTCTTGTGCCTTAGATGAAATAGTTGCATTGATTTATTTGGAAGAGCAAATTAGGTCTTTGCGCTGAAGGTACCTAAACAATTCATTTTGCACTGTGTAGCTTGTCTCCAAGCTTGCAGCGCTCTCAGCAGATATTTCTTTCCAGGTTTAATTACCACTGGTTACCTGGCTGGCGGGACAACAGTACACACGCAGTGCCCCTTTAATTAGCTGTCAGCTGGTGTAGGGCTACAGCTCATTGATTAGGGCATGATGGCTAATAAGACGTGAGATCCGGAAGCTTCCTTTATTGAAATGGATGAGAAAGAGATGTTAATGGTGTTGATGGCATGAAGCTGACAAAGCAACCGTGTAAATGTGTGTTCACTCAGTCTATGATGATATTGAATGATATTAATTTCCCCCAAACCCTTCAGCCTTAAATTTTTACACAATCAACTGCAGACTGTTGAATTTTTGCCTTGGGCGGCATTGCTATCCAGACTTGTGCCTGTAAGAATTTTGGCAAAATCGATATTCCCTTGTCTCTCCAGTCCTCCTTCTGGCCCCCCTCTTCCTCCACTCACAGTTGTTCATGAATATGGATGGCAAACAAGTCTTGCTAGAATCATTAATATGCCACAAGTCTACATAAATCACATCAAAATAAAATGTTCAAATGATTTAACAGTAAAGGTGGAAATCATGAGAGGGCTTGATGGGTATGTTATTTGGGTAAAGTTCATACACATCAGGAGAAAAATAAAATAGATTTGTAGATATTCTAAAAACAATTAATCCACCAACCATTGTTTGGTTGTCCTTATGGCAATTGGAGTGCATGGTAGAAACTGGACTATAAAAATTGGTACAGAGCCAAACACTGGAAAAATGCCATCATTCTGGCTTTAGCATCTCAATTTCTGAAACAAAGTGAACTGGAGGGGGAGGTACCACCATTCCTCACTCAATTCCCCCTCTATTTTCTCCTCTTCTCCCTCTTCAGAATTCATCTGACTGGACGTGATCACAGATTGATAAAACACACTGAAGGCCACTTTCTGGTCTACACTATTCTCAGAACATGCATTTCTCTGTCACAGCTGAAGCAATAGTGACTGACACTTGAAATAAAGATGCTTTCAGGATGCTCACAGACTACTCCAGGTTATTTACATCATGCACATTTTACATACGTGGGCTGGCAGAGCCCCATGGCAGGGACTGCTGGAGTCCTTTAAAGAAAATATTTCATTTAGTTTCATTACCTCATCAAACCTCTGGCAAGAAATTGGACCTAGATATGTGTACTCAGTAGAATGAGCTTAGGTTTACTAAATACTGGTTCAGGTTCAGGAAAGCTACATCATGGTAAGGGTCTGGAACAGGCATTTTACAAGCTCCATTGTGCTGGCACAAGAGAGGGTCTATTGCCAGAGATGGGATACCATGAAAAATTCATAACACATGCATGCCACATTCATACATGTCTGGAAGTGGTAAACAAGAGAGAGAGAGAGAGAGAGAGAGAGAGAGAGAGAGAGAGAGAGAGAGAGAGAGAGAGAGAGAGAGAGAG
>JAOUQZ010000002.1:23800915-23815915 GCA_028564935.1 Neosilurus hyrtlii
CATTTGGTTCTTTAAAACGTCCTTGTAGGATTTCATTCTGAATAAAATTCCAAATGTACACTATAGTCCCTAAAGCTCTTTACAGCGTTGGGGGTTGAATAATTTTGAACACAACTGTATACTAAAAATGATTCTCTTCAGGCTTGAGGTGTCACTCAATTAAATAATCTCCTTAATGCTCCGTAACTCATCAGTTATATCCACCTTGCCATTCATTCATTCATTCATTCTCAAAGCCGCTTAATCCTAATTTGGATCGCGAGGAGGCTGGTATCTATCTCAGCCAAATCTGGGTGAAGGCAGGGTACATCCTGGACATCTCATAAGACCATTGCAGGGCTAACACACAAAATACCATTTACACTCGCACCTAGGGGTGATTTGGAACAGCCAGTCCGCCTACTGTGCATGTTTTTGGACTGTGGGAGGACACCAGAGTACCCAGAGGAAACCTGCGCAAGCACTGGAGAACATGCAAACTCCACATAGAAACACCCGAGCCCGGGAATCAGACCTTCTTGCTGTGAAGCGGACGTGCTAACCCCTTCCCAATGTTTATATGTGTGTGTGTGTGTGTGTGTGTATATATACATATATATACAACATGTGTTAATCAGATTTAAAGTGGTTTTTGCCTCTATGGAAATTAAAGATGCTAAATACGGGATAGTAAGCGATGTGCTCAGTGATTCATTTAAAACTGAGGATTTTAATGTCATGACAAAGTGGCATCTAATTTTAGGATTCTATATTAAACCTCAGCAGGAATCTGTCATTAGGAGATGTTCCTTTGCTTGATAACCAATTTATATAATGACTAAATCAAACAGCATATAGTTCACATAACCATCCATTCATCCATCCATTTGCTGAACTGATTGATCCTACTAGGATCGCAGGGAGGCTGGAGCCTATATCTGCCAACTCTGGGTACACCCTGAACAGGTCACCAGAACATTCCAGGCTCAACACACATGTAGGAGCAATTTGGACCAGCCGGTTAGCCTAATGTGCATGTCTTGCACATGACTGTGGGAGGAAACCGGAGTACCCGGAGGTAATACACTCCTACGCCCAAACCTGCTCCAGCGTCACATTGTGTGTGGACAAAGTGTGCTTCATGAACACGAGGTTTTCTGAGGATGGACTGAAAGAACCTCAGTGAACACCGACTACACCCCAGATGTCTTCACTAAAGCTCTTATAGCTAAATGAACACACACCCTGCCAGCCACACCCTAAAATCTAGTGCTAAGCCTTTACAGAACAGTATATACCGGTATTAGAACACACACATATGGGGGTGTGGATTGACATCTCGGTGTCTCAATTGTTTTGTCCATATTATTTATTCAACTAAGCGAGGCAGCATTTGAACTCCTGTTATTTCATGGGGGTTTTTTCCCCTCTTTGCGTTCATGTGTAAGGTGATGAGGGAAAATGGATGCTAAAGGCAATATTGGAACACAGCCATTATACTCTCTCGCTACTCCCAGTGCTTCCATCAGTGATTGTTGTCCTTGATTGTTGTACTATTCTGAAAAGTCACACTGACATTTCCAGCAGCCAGAGGTGAACTCACTCTGCGACCCAAAGCTGTGGTCTGTGTCGCGCTGACCACAGGAAGGAACAGTCGGGGTGAATGAGTGTAAATAAAAGGTGAAACCTCATTCAAACGCATCCAACAACTGCACCCCTTTACATAAAGAAGGAAATCACTAAGAAAACCTTTAAGAGACAAAATTAAAGAAATGAATCTAATTATTAAGATAAAGAAGGAAAACAACAACAACAAATCCCACCACTGGGAGTTTGTTTGACTGTCATTATAACATCATTATAACTCGATCTGTTGTTATTTGAGTAAACTGAGCACTTTAATAAATGTATTCATCAGTTTTAGATTTAATTTCTATTTAGAAAATCTATTGAATAAAAAAGGAATATATTTGCTTTTATGAGGATTTCTGTGTTGTTTTTTTTAATACTGTGCAGAACTCGGTTCCATCTGTTGCTGCGGCGATCATGCTAATGTTATGCTAATGCTAGCACAGTGACTCATCTCATCCTCTTCTGTTTTGCTTCATGATGCAAGTCAAGTGTTTATTTTTTAATTATTGCCCTCATACAAGAGCTCCTTTAATTCCAAACTAATCAGTAAAATCGGACAGCGTAGAGCCTCTTCTACAGTTTTTTTAAACACTATATGATTCTGTTCAGGTTAACAAAGTGAGAGACACAGGATGTGGTCTGTCTGTCTGTCTGTCTGTCTGGCCGGCCCATTCCACCCTGTCTGTCTGTCTGTCTATTTATCTATCTACACACACTGTGATGAGATTTAAAAAATATACTTTGTATTATATCTCATGCTCATTTCATATTGGTTTCCCAGTCTGGTGTCATTTTACAGTGATTTTAAAATAAATAAATAAATAATGATGATGATGATAGGGTAGCAGTGACCCAGTGGTAGGGTACTCGCTTACTAATTTGAAGGTCGGGGGTTTAAGCCCCACTATGACCAGGTTGTCCCTGCTGTCCCCACAGTGCAGCTAACTGGTTATCAAAGGCCGGCGGTGTCTCTCCCTGTCTGTGGAGAGAGGAATGTAAAGAACTGTCGCTGATTTTCGTAAAAAGTAGCTGCATTGCCGTCGGCGTGTTTCTGACCTGCGATGGCCTGGCGAGCTGTTCAGGGTGTACCTCGCCCAGAGTCGGCTGAGATGGGCACCAGCCTCCCCGCGACTCTAATTAGGATTAAACGCTTCAGAAAATGAATTAATTAATAATAATGATAATAATAATAATTTGTGACGATCTGGTGAACTGTTCAGGGTGTATCCTGCCTTTTCCCAGCGTCAGCTGAGACTGAAGTGACCCTAGTACGATTAAGCAGTAGAGCAAAGAGTTGTTGTTGTTGTTGTTGTTGTTGTTGTTGTTGTTGTTGTTGTTGTTGTGGTTGTTGTGGAAAGTTTTAGAAAGTTTCTCTGGATTTTGGGTCTGAAATCAGAGTAACGGGCAATCAAGCAGCACCTGTTTAAAAGTCAGAAGTGATTTAAACTAACAGGTCAAATATATTAAACCAATTATTAATTCCTTAATTCATCCTAATCTTCTATTTAGAACCTGACAGGAATAGAACAGAGTCTCACTTCCCCACATACAGCGTTTTATAATGTATAATACTGTAACAGCTGATCTAATACTGTATGCTAAGCTAAAGTCGTTTGGTTGCTAATTCAGGCTGGTTCACTGACATATCATGAATATTAATTCGTCGTTAGAATATTAATTTGATGTAAAGTTTAAGCAGTTGGTTAAGTTTTAAACTAAATTTTACTGTAAGGGAAGAGTACAGAATAAAATTATAAAACAAAACTCTTGATGCTAACAAGCTAACCTGCATGCTAGCGTTAGCATATTCAGTGCTTAGCGACGTGAAGTAGAAGCAGATCAGATAGAAAAACGCCCCAGTATTTATTTTATTATTTTATTATTTATTAGTAAAGTGACACCTATTTTCTCAGCTGAATTTGGTAGAATTATTTGAACATTTCTAGTCATGTTTAACAATAGTGTGATCCTGGTACATTCATATTTATTTTTGAGTCCTTTTGTGCGTTTTCCAGCTACAGAGTCACGAGTTAATTATCATATTTATCACCCTGAATGTTTTATTCTCTTTACTTCTTTAATCTGCCTTCACATTTCGAGACTAGTGAGTTTGACACCTTTGACTGATCCTTAACTAAACCTCTGTTTTATTAGTTCTACATCATCAAGTATAAAATAATGTTGAATTAATATGAAATGTCTCTTTCCTTCTCTGGATTTTCATGATTTTCATGTTTCAGAGGAAAACTCTGTCCTGAAGATGCCGGAAAACTTATTTACAGTTTTACTGCTGGCTCTTAAAAAGCACTGAAACTGGAGACTCCTTCCATGTTTATTCAACCGTCCATGAGAGGAAAAGAAAACAAAATCCATCATCTGTTGTTTAAGTCCATGTGCATGAACTGTTACTATAGAAATCGTGAAATATTCCAACATGGACATGAAGATAAACGTGTCTCTCATCAGGATTAAATGGCGTCTTGTTCAGAGTGTTGGAGGAGAGAATTAAAGGAGGGAGGCGTCTCTGTCGGTTGCTTTGGTGTTGGATGTTGTTTTGACTCTTGTGTGGGTTCGAATAGACTGCAGACCTCAGGAGGATTTCAGCTCGTCATTCAGCCCCGACTCGGGGATTTCAGCCTCATCCTCATCCTCATCCAAACGTCTGCTCTCCATGACTCAGCACGTAGCGCGGTCCACCCCTCCCAACAAGAGACGGATGAAATGTCTCCTGTGCTTTCTACCTTTCTCTTCCAGGCTCCTTGTCATTCTTTCTGTACCTCTCTTTCTTTCAAATCTGCCTCTCTTTCTTTCTTACTCTCTCTGACGTTTTTTTTTATCTTTTTCTGTTTTGTCTATATCTATTCCTTGTTGTTCTGTCTCCGTCTCTCTCTTTCGATATTTCTGTCTTTGTTTCTCTATTTACTCTTTTCAATCTGTTTCTCTCACTCCTCCCTCCCTCTGTCATTCTCTTTCCGTATCTTTGTCTTTGTCTCCCTCTCTGTATCTATTTCTCTTTCTTTCTTTATTTTTGTCTTTCGCTCCATCTCATTTTTGTCTCTCTCTCTCTCTCTCTCTCTCTCTTTCTCACATACACACACACACTTTTTCTCTCTCCCTCTCTCTGTTTCATTTTTGTTTCTCCCCCTCCCTTCTCCCCATTCCCCCCCTCTCTCCCTCCCTCTCTCTTCCTTCTCCCCATTTCCCTTTCCCCCTCTCTCTCTCCCTTCTTCCCATTTCCCTTTCCCCCTCTCTCTCTCCCTTTCCCTTTCCTTCTCTCTCTCTCTCTCCCCCTTCTCCCCATTTCCCTCTCTCCCTTTCCCTCTCTCTCTCTCCCCCTCTCTCTCTCACTTTCCCTTTCCCTCTCTCTCTCTCCCTCCCTCTCTCCCTTCTCTCCTTTTCCCTCTCTCTCTCTCTCTCTCTCTCTCTCTCTCTCTCTCCCTTCTCTCCTTTTTCCTCTCTCTCTCTCTCTCTCTCCCTCCCTCTCTCCCTTCTCTCCCTTTCCCTCCCTCCCCCTCTCTACAGTTCATTTTGCCCATCACAGCAGTAAACACATTCAGGGCTGTAAAATATTTCAGCTGATTGTTTTGTCCTTTCGGGAAAACTGAATGTTTTTTACCGAAAGCAGCTCCAGTGTTCTGGATAACAGATGAAGTTATATTTACTCAATGAAATATTTTAAATTATTTTTATCTTCATGTTACACACAAACAGCACGTTATTAGGATCGTGGACTGTGAGACAGATGGATTCACATTTTAAAGTTCAAATGTTTAAAAAAAAAAGGCATTTTTAAAATAAGGCTAATTGATGCAGGTCTCCTTGGATAAATTACCTCTCATATCCACCGCTGTACACTCTATGGCCAAAAGTATGTGGACACCTGAGCAGACTGTGTTCACATATCTATTTATCTATTTAAAAAGTTGGAAGCAGACACTTTTATAGAGTGTATTTATATATTAGTCACACACACCCTGATCTTTTGTTGCAGCGCACTTTGACTACAGCATGGATTCTCTGTGGCACGGTTTCAGTGAACTCATGCAATTTCCACAACATTTATTCTGGTCAAGAGTTCTTATATTGATGATGGGAGAGACGAACCACTCCAAGTCTTCTCCAGCACATCCCGGAAACTTTCAATAGGGTGAAGGTCAGGACTCTTTATTATTTAAGCCCTGATTTTATATCCGCGCCATCAGGGAAGAAAAAGTGCATTGATGTGCTGCTCATTCACTACATTCGGATCATCAGCCGACTTCATTTTATTGCCACATTGATGTTGCTGAGCCTCGACCGGACCAATCGGAGCAACCCCAGATTATAACACTGCTTCCTGAGGCTGGTACAGTGGTTGCATGATGGGTACACCGCTTCACGCGCTTCCCTTCTTACCCTGACATGCACATCACTCTGGAATAGTGTAAACCAGGACTGGTCAGATCACATGACCTTTCACATGATCGCGCCACAGTCCGAGCTTTGTGCTCCCTGGCAAACTGAAGCCTTTTATTCCCATTATTCTCACTAACAAGTGGTTTTCTTACAGCCGCACAGCTGTTCAGTCCCAATCCTGTGAGTTTTTTACTCCTAGGTGATTAGAAAATTTAGAAGGAATGTAAAAGCATGAAATATCAATTAAATATCGAAATTCTTCACAGATGATGTAGTTTTAAAGAGGAGATGGAGAGTAATTTTCCGAAAGCGTAATGACCAGTTTGGACCGTTTTTGTCTCCCACAGCATGTATTACCAAACACTGAGCTTCCTCTTAAATACCACCTATTTTGCTAATACTTTAACCAGCTGTTTATTTTATTCAGTGAATCAGTTTTAGGGGTGAAACCGAGCAAATGTAAAAAATCATTCTCTCCCATATATTGCGTTTGCACCCGACTCCACACTCAGATCATTTTATGATTATTTTCTTACTTTCACATGTTCAAGCGCACGTTTTAATGGTCGTGAACACCGTGCCGAGACTCTTTTAAACGATTTACCCTAACCCTTTAATAAAGTACCTGTTAATTAAACAGTGTTTAAAAAATCTGTTTGATAGCATTGACCTTTTTTTAAAAAGTGTTTTACAGAATTTTTGGTGATCTTAGTTGTTTCCTCACTGATTCCAGGCACTGTGTCACCATTCGCCTTGAGAACTATGAATTTTATCAGCTTGGCCTGTTGCCATAGAAACTAGTGTGTGTGTGTGTGTGTGTGTGTGTGTGTGTGTGTGTGTGTGTGTGTGTGTGTGTGTGTGTGTGTGTGGGAGAGAGAGAGAGCGAGATAGCAGCAGGTTGGGAGAGAGATGTTTCTTTTGTTTGAGACGGCAGCGCTCTGAGTTCCTAATGTAACCTGTACATAAAGAACAGTTTAATTCTGTGACCTTCAAAATGTGTTACAGAATAAAAATTTTAAAATAAACACAAAATAAATAAATAAATAAATCATCCTGATGGCAAGAATTCGATGCTGTTAACCAGGGATGAGAAAAGATGCATTGAAATATATTTTAAAAGATGATATCCTTATTTTTCGTGTTCCAAAATATCAAAATAAACAACCGTATTTTTATAAAATGTTTTATAAGGTGGGCGATGTGTGAGAGTCACAGTGACAGCTTTCCTCTGACTAACCACACGCGTCATAAATCTGACATATGCAGCCAGTAACTCTGCTTCATGTCATGCTGCACCTCATCCGTGAACATTTTATAATAACATCTTCCCTGAAATGTCTTCATCCGTACACTATTTCATTCATTCCTTTTCTGAGTCACTTAATCCTAATTAGGTAGCGAGGAGGCTGGCGCTTATCTCAGCCGGCTCTGGGTGAGGGCTGGGTACACCCTGAACAGCTCGCCAGGCCATCACAGGGGTAACACGCACACAACCATTCACACTCACACTCACTCTCACACCTAGGGGCGATTTGGAACAGCCAATCAGCCTACTGTGCATGTTTTTGGAGAGTGGGAGGAAACCCATACAAGCACGGGGAGAACATGCAAACTCCACACAGAAACACCTTCGCCGAGCCCGGGAATCGAACCCAGGACCTTCTTGCTGTGAGGCGGATGTGCTAAGCACTGCACCACTACCCTACACTACACTACAGTTGATTAGTGCAGAAATGAACTCAAGTCTTCGAGATGTTCAGGTCTCTGAAAGAAGCTAGAAACCTTGAACACATCAGAAGTGACGTTAAAGGAGTCGTGTCACGATTTTTACTTACATTTTCTTGCCTAAAAAGTTGTGTTTATATGCAACAAGTGTCCGAAACACACAACTGAGCTCAACCTTCAAATCGAAAGGAGTTTTCGAACCTGACATGGATGGGACTGGATCTCTACAAGGACTTTCTGATATCTTGTTGGGCTGAACAGTTTTCACTCTCCCAGCAGACGTGTTGTTCGAACCTAACTCATGTCTGCTATCTTTAGCGAATGAAATTTCCTTCATCTTCATCTGCTTGTTCCTGGGTCGGGTCGCCAATTCCCGTCTATATAAATGATTGGGCCTTGTTGGATAACCCCACCGATATTACTTTGCCTATTTTCCCCTCAAACCGCCGTGACTCTGCCCCTTTAAGCTGAAATATTTGTACACTGTGGTGGGTTTGTTTTGGAGTGTGTGTGTGTGTGTGTGTGTGTGTGTGTGTGTGTGTGTGTGTGTGTGTGAGCTCGGCGTAGTGGGAGGAGGGATTCCTCCTGATAAGCTTCTTGCGTGTTATCTTTTGGACACACCCGCCGTTTTGAGGCGACAGGCTGCCCTCGATGTGGAGGATGAGTTTTTATTTAATATTGTGAGTGATACGAACTTCTCTAATAATTACGCTCTGAATATTCACTGCTAACGTGGAGTCTTCATGCTGGGGTTCTCTTGGTATTAATATCTGTGGAATTAAGATTATCACGTTGTGATTAACATGGATGATTATTTAAAGAGGAAGGAAAGGCGGATACTGTACGTCACGAAGAATAAAGAGAATGGTGAGAAATTCCACAATGTTAAACTGGTAAGTAATTCTGGTGTGTGTGTGTGTGTGTGTGTGTGTGTGTGTGTGTGTGTGTTTTGTAGGTAAAGCGGAGGAGAGCGGTGTGGTGGAGATGGAGCTCCCTGTGCCCGTGAACATTCGGATCAACAACATCACCTGCGACTCCTTCAAGATCTGCTGGGACATGGACCCTCGCACCAAAGAGAAGATCACCCACTACTTCATCGATCTGAACAAGAAGGAGAACAAAAACTCCAACAAGTTCAAACACAAGGTGAGAGGCGCCACCGTGAATTCACTGACGAGCGACGAGAGCACAGCACACACCACTGAAACACATCACACACACACACACACTCTGCTTACACTCATCCAGACTCCTCACAGCTCTCATAATTCTGATTGAATCCCCCTTCGAGTGTTCTTCTGAACTACACCCGGAAATTTCTGTGTGTTCAGACCTGACTTACGCACATGCGCTTCGTTAGATTTTCTGAGCTCGATTCCCACCTTTATTACACACACACACACACACACACACATTCAGATCAAAATGCCAAGAATTGTTTCTCACAATGTTGAAGAATCTTTGAAGAAGCATAATTCTGAATCTGATCCAAATCATCTCCAAAATCGGATGGGGTCTTCCTTGTCCGAAGCCCCGCCTCTGACAGAAGTTTCATCAGAATCTACGTCCTGCTAACAAACACACAAACATAAACAATTATTTTAATGTGATACTCTCATAAATTGGAAAAAGAATTTGAAAAATACTTTATTTTCGAAATTAAATTCTCATGATTTTATTATTTATTGTGTATCGGGGCAGCACGGTGGCGCAGTGGTTAGCACGTCCGCCCGCAGCAGGAAGCTCGAGGTTCGAGTCCCGGGCTCGGGGTGTTTGTGTGTGGAGTTTGCATGTTCTCTCCGTGCTTGCGTGGGTTTCTTCCGGGTACTCCGCTTGAAAATGAATGAATTTATTGTTAACACTTATTTTATATATATATTTATTTTTATGTGATAAATGATCATATACTTTAAGATTTTTGTAATTTATGGACAGATTTCTGTATTTTCTTTTTCCTTACTGCTTGAACTCTCTACCAAACGTCTCAACAGAACTCCAAGTGAGCGGAGAACTCGGGTTCCTCTATTCTCCTTCATTTCTTTCTCCTCTCCTCTACTCAGGATGTTCCTACTAAACTGGTCGCCAAAGCTGTGCCGTTACCGATGACCGTACGAGGCCACTGGTTCCTGAGTCCGAGAACTGAGTACACAGTCGCTGTGCAAACCGCGGCGAAGCAGAGCGATGGAGACTACGCCGTGTCTGAATGGAGTGATATTGTGGAGTTCTGCACTGCAGGTGATCTGCATTTTTCTCACCTTCATCACAGGGATTTCTCACCTGGGCCTGTTTTCCATCTGCTTCATTCCGCTTTCATAAATGAACGATTGAATTTGATCTAGTATTGAGTGAAAACGCTGTAGATGGCAACCACAACACACGTAACCCTACAGACACGAACATCACGGCATCAAAGTGAACAAATCAAAAACAAGACGAAATTTAAATGTATAAAATGATCCCTAAAGTGTAAACCAGGAGTGATGATGGCGGGAAAGATTAAAATAAGGATATTCTTTATAATATTTTAAAATAACTGACCAAATGTTTGTTTGTTTATTTACTTCTAGATTACTCCCCTGTGCACCTGACTCAGCTGCTCCAGAAGGCCGAGGTCATCGCCGGCAGGATGCTCCCCTTCTCCGTCTTCTACCGTAATCAGAACCAAGAGTACTTCGACCACTGCCGGTGAGGGACTGGTACTGTTCATCACACACTCAAATTTAACCCCTGATACACTGATACTGGTCACCACGTCGTGTAACCGGAGGCTGAAAAACCTTCACACGCACAGTTCTCTTAGTAATACGATTAGACACGTGATGAAAACGTGAACCTGTCTGTATGTTTTAAACTGAAAGGAAGAATAAAAGTAATGAGGTTGCAAGAAGACGATTGTCACGTGATTATAAAGATTCTTAATTAATAAATTAAGTGGTGACGTTTTAAAGCAGATCATTTCAGCATCAGGCTGATTAGATTCTTTCAGAATTAATTTAACAATAACGACAGGGTTCTGTGGATTTCTGTGAGAGTTCATATGAATCGGTGATTGAAGAGCGGTGGGGCGGGACGGGACGGGACGGGACAGGCCAGGAGAAGACACCCCCCTACATGGGATGCTTGTGCATTATTTGGGATTTGAAGGAAAAAAGAATGCAGTTGTTTTTCAGGTGATCAGAAGGAGTCATGTGACCCAACATCTTCCCAAGACACCATGTTGGACTTTACTTTTCAGTCGTGGCTCACTGGTTTAGGCTCTGGGTTACTGATCTGAAGGCTGGTAGTTCAAGCCCCAGTACCACTAAGATGCCACGGCTTGTGCAAGGCCCTTAAACCCTCAGCTGCTCAGGTGTAAAATCAGGATAGAAATGTAAGTCGCTCTGGATAAAGGCGTCTACCGGATGCCGTCAATGGAAATGTACTTTCGTCTGTCTCGTATATGTATATAAAACATAAAAATCATTATTCTTCCCCCATACATTTTGATTGATGAGTTAAAAATCCCGGTCTGTGTTTGGTGATGCTCCTGAAGCCGTGTGTGTGTGTGTGTGTGTGTGTGTGTGTGTGTGTGTGTGTGTGTGTGTGTGAGACAAAAGATACAGAGAAAAAACTACTTGAGGATTTAAGATACATTTTTATTTAATAGGAAACACTGAGGATAAAATTATATAATCTAATAGAAGCTGCTTTTGGGTTAGTGGTGGCTCAGTGGTTAATGCTCTGAGGTACTGATCAGAAGGGTGGCAGTTCAAGCCCCAGTACCACCACTGTTGGGTCCTGCACAGCTGTATGAATGACATAGAAATGTAGGTCGCTCTGGATAAGGGCTTATTACCCGAGTGCACTTCAGGCGTTGTTAATCGCCTGCTTCTGATCCAGGAAGTTTATTTAAGCCCTCTCACCCACTTGTGGACCGTTACGCCTTTCAGTGGAATCAGCCTTGGTTTTTTTGTTGTTGTTCTGTTCCGTGTTCTTGGTGGGTTCTGTGCCTCGGTTAGTTTGTATTTTGTTAGCCGGCTACATGCTACGCTAGTTTAGGTTAATGTTCCACTTCCGGTATCTTACGGGTTGCCGGTCCACAATGAACTCCTCACCTAGCGTACGCATTCTGTCGCCACGTACGTTTGTGACAGGTGGTGTTCAGCTTTGCCTTCCCGTGATGAAACGGCTTTAAGATGAGCAGGAAGCACCTCATGGGACTTCATAAAAAACTCTTTATCGTTCAGGATATTTTCTGTACTTTTTCCCTTCAGTAAAGATTATAGCGCAGTGCGCTGTCCAACAGCTAACTCATACTACGATATGCACAGGTCCATACACGATTTATCGCATCGGCCAATCAAATCTGCGTACTGTATTTGCCATATAATATACACTGTATACACATTAATTTATACATCCTTCTTGCTATGTTTCAGAAATGTACAAGGAGGTCGAATGCTCCCTTCAGTGAAAGACAACAGTGGAAGTCACGGCTCTCCACTTAGTGGCAAGCTCGAGGGCATCTTCTTCAGCTGTAACACTGAGTTTAACACAGGTGAGCCCCCGCAGGACTCTCCGTACGGCCGATACCGCTTCCAGATCAGTGCTAACGAGCTGTTTGGCCCGGACACGCGCCTCTACTTCGGCGACTTTTACTGCATGTACACGGCGTACCATTATGTGATCCTGGTGCTGGCGCCACGCGGCTCGCCCGGCGATGCCTACTGCAGCGAGAGGCTGCCCGAGCTAGATGCCACCGACAACCGCTTCCTGACACGTGTCAGCAGTGAAGACGGGCGTGTGGTGTTCCGCCACGCACAGGATGTCATCCTGGAGATCATCTACACGGAGCCTGTAGAGCTGACCCGCGGCACTGTGGCCCAGATCAGCGGCCATCAGCTCATGAGTCTGTCCACCGTCAACGCCAAGAAGGACCCGAGCTGCAAGACATGCAACATTAGCGTTGGACGCTAATGCTCGGCCCGGGACTCACTGATCAGCCGCGTCCAGTCCACATATCACATGGCTGAAGAACTCCAATATTAGCATGTGTGCTAACCACCCAATCCTCAGATCACACCTCAATACCCGCCTGGCATGCTAACGCTTGTATACAGACCGCTAACTAACAGTCGCACAAACAAAAGATCTCCAACAGCAGAATACTTTACTACAGAAGATGAGTGAGGAGTGTGGATACGTAGACAGAGTGTGGACAATGATGTGTAGATGGTACACATGAGAAGACTGCTGATGTTAGGATCGCTCCTCTACCATGTCCACTCCTCCCCATTAAAACAATGTGTGTGTGTGTGTGTGTGTGTGTGTGCACGCTTAGATCACACAGCATAGCATTTAATGCTAACGCTAGCTAATGCGAAGATATGCACTCAGCTAATCGATCCTTACATCCGAAAGCACTTGTGACCGTCCTGGGTGCTCTTAGTGTCTCCGTCTGTCCTAACCTGATCTTATGTTGCCAGATTGAACCGAGTACGTTATTTTCTCCTCTCCAGTACGGTCAAATGTTTCCTGTGTAACCTCACATACGCTACACAAGCATCAGCTTCAAAACACTGGAGTGTTCCTTAAAAACAACCAGCAGGAAGTTCATTCTGTTCCTATTCATACATAAAGCCACCTGATAAAGACATGAAAAACAAAAACAACAAAACAGAGACTCTGACTGTTACTCCAGGGCTGAACTTCTACACGGTGGACCCGCGCAAAACTCGTACAGGAGACTCTCCCTCCCCTCCCCTCTCACGCCGGTGATTTCCATGTGAAAATACACACTATCATTCTAACATCTAAAAAGAAAACACCCCTGAAGACTCGACGTTATTTCACCTGTCAGTAATTCTGACTCTTTTTAGAGACTAGTTAATTGTTTACACACGAATCACATCGCAGGTCTCCTTTAACCCCGCCTCACTTCAATTATTTGATTCCCTGAAAGAGCAGCATGTGTATTTGTGCATTAGCGTGTGTGTTTGTGTGTGTGTGTGTGTGTGTGTGTGTGAGAGAGAGAGAAAGAGAGCGGCGTTGTACTGACCGGCTGTGATTATTGTGCATGTTATAGTGAAATGTGTTTGTTTACGTTTGAACACCCTCGAAACTGTGCTCGTGTATGCCAAAGGTCATACGGTGAGAAAAACAAACAAACAAAGAAAAAAACAAAACCTTATCTCTCCTTCAGGGAGCCGGCTCAGACTTCCCGATTGTCATCGCTACCTGCTAGCAAAACACAAACTCCGTAAATCCTCCGTTAGTAGCCCTGAACCTCTTCATCTACGTGTCTCCAGTAGGAGCTTTGAACAAAATACCCTCTTGTTCCTTTGGGTGAAATCCCTGATGGGTGTAACCAGGTCTGGGTTCAATACGAAAAGATCTACAAATATACTTGAACTAATTATCCTCAGTGGCGGCACGGTGGCGCAGTGGTTAGCACGTCCGCCTCACGGCAAGAAGGTCCTGGGTTCGTTTCTCGGGGCATTTCTGTGTGGAGTTTGCTCCGGTTTCCTCCCACAGTCCAAAAACATGCACAGTAGGATAATTGGCTAATCATACCCTGTGTGTGAGTGAGTGTGAATGGTTGTGTGTGTGGGTTGGCCCTGCGATGGCCTGGCGAGTTGTTCAGGATGTACCCCGCCCTCGCTCAGAGTGGCTGAGATGGGCACCAGCCTCCCCGCGACCCAGATTAGGATTAAGCGGCGCAGAAAATAAATAAAGAAATATCTTCAATTTTATTATACAATTTAAGATCTATGGATTAAAATGTCACTAAATTGTTGCCGGTTTTTCGCCCGTTAAAGACGGTGACCTGGTGCAGAGGATTCTGGGAAGGGTGAGCCGGCTACTTTAATACACAACATTGATCCGTCGGGTCTCTGGAGACGTCTGAAGGAAGTGAATACTTGTACACACGAATGAGAAATCGATTAAATGTTATCGGATCTTGTTTAAAGAAGCAAAAAATAAATTAATACATTTGATTAAGATCGTTGTGCAAATATGTAACAGAATCAGTTGTATCCAGCCTTAACTGTACAGTATTATTATTATTATTATTATTATTATTATAGATGTAATGTAAAATATTGTTAAACAGTTTTTAACAAAAAAAAAAAATTAAATAAGGCACTGTGCTTCTTGGAAGTACCAGTACATACAATATTACCCATAATCCTCTTAGAGAAACAGGAACGACGTCATGGCTACACCTCTTACCCTGGTTGTATACTGGGGCATGATGTCCGCGATCGCCGCGATTTGTGAGCACGCTCG